>OMNW01012062.1:69985-107408 GCA_900303245.1 Selene dorsalis | reverse complement strand
ACGTCCTAAAGCTCGCCGCAAGCGCCGCTTACCTAACAGGGAGCTGAGCCGAGAACTGAGCAAAGCACTGAACCAGGAAATCCAGAAGACGGAGGACTGCCTGGCCAACGAGAACCGCCAACCCCTCAAGGTGGAGCCGGAGACGGAGAACGAAGAACCCAAGAGGTTGTTCCGCAATGGCAGCGACCTCGGGGATCAGAGGTCCCACCTCAAGGCAAAAGAGATGAACGGGACCCCGTGGGAGCTGCGCCACTTCTACCCCAGTCCGATCACTCCCCTGGGCTTCAACAGGAGCACCCCGACCAACCGGCCAGTGCCCCCACGCTCCCCACCCAAGTGCGTCCAAATGGAGCGGCACGTGATCCGGCCCCCTCCGATAAGCCCGCCTCCGGACAGACTGCCTCTGAAAGACGGTAAAACACACGTCATACAGCGCGAGGTCTGGATGAAGATCTTCAGCTATCTCACACACCAGGAGCTGTGTGTGTGCATGAGGGTCTGCAAGACGTGGAACAGATGGTAAATTCACAGCACAACCTGAAAATAGCATGTCTTCATTTTTATGGTCAACACCGCAAACATCATTGCAAAGGAAAAAGATTTCTGTAGAACACGCACCTTTGTCCTTTTTTCGCGGGGCGCTCATGACATGCAACAAAACTCTTTGTCTCTGATGTGTAGGTGTTGTGACAAGAGACTCTGGATGAGGATCGATCTGAACCGCTGCACCTCCATCACTCCGCTCATGCTGAGCGGGATTATCCGCCGACAGCCAGTTTCCCTCGACCTCAGCTGGACCAACATTTCCAAGAAGCAGTTAAGCTGGCTCATTAATAGATTGCCAGGTACCCAACTCTGTGATTTCCGAAATATTTATGAGGAAAATTCTGTTTGTTTTTGTTTGACTTGGTCTGTGTCAGCATTTTAAAGTGCTGCTGTGTCTTTCAGGTCTGAGGGTGCTCAAGTTATCGGGGTGTTCTTGGGCTGCTGTATCTGCACTCTGCACCTCCAGCTGCCCTCTGCTGCGCACCCTGGATGTCCAGTGGGTGGAGGGTCTTAAAGATGCACAGATGAGGGACCTCCTCTCACCCCCCACAGACAACAGACCAGGTAAATCGGGAATACAACCTGCATCCCACTTCCTCCCATGCTATAATACATAGAGGGACAGTGATGCAGACAATCTGTGGATATAATGGTTAAAATCCTTAATGATTAATTTACTGACTTGAAATTACTTCCTGAGAAAACCTCAAACATGTGAGTCATTTCCTGTAGGTGGTGGATCAGTTATAGTGGTTAAGGTCTTACATTACCCACCCATCCCAATTATTGCTCCTTCTCTGTAAAACAGATTATTTTCAGTGAAAGACGAGCAGCAGCATTATTTTCCCCTCACAACTGCTCCAGGTTTCAGGCTTCAATACTTAAAAATAGCTTTAAAAACAAACATGATTGTAAGTAAGAACATAATCTGAACTTGATGTTTCTTATGTGACTGGCAGGCCAACTGGATAACCGCTGCAAACTGAGGAACGTGGAGGACCTGCGGCTGGCGGGGCTGGACATCACCGACACGTCTTTACGTCTCATCAGTCGGCAGATGCCCTTGCTCTCCAGGTTGGACCTGAGCTACTGCAACCACATCAACGACCAGTCAGTCAACCTACTGACAGCAGCAGGGACCACCACCAGAGACTCTCTCACAGAAATCAACCTGTCCGGTGAGAACTGGGACTAAGAACACACAGGCACAAATGATCAGTCTGAGGGACACACTCAATAATCCATGACGTCCGCAGCAGAGAATGGGCAGCACCTGCCGTTTAAAGATGAAAAACCAACACGATCTTCACAGAAAAGTAGACAATGAAATGATGGCAGATTACAACACAGTGAAGCAGGCTACAACCTCAGAGTAATGTTGGAGTAAGATGCCTGGATTTTTTTTATTTTATTTTTGTTTGCAAATGTAAATGTTTGAAAAGCAACACATATCTCTACTTCTAAAGGGAAAAGGGGCCACGCAATGTGGCAGTGGAGGTTGAGTCTTGTTTTACCAGCGAAAGCGCAGGCGTTATTTGGAACATTAACAATGTCCCCGTCCTATTCAAGTGTCCTAGTAAGCAAAGGCTGTGTGATTTCCTGAAACAAAAATCCTATTGGCACAAAAGACAGGCGAATGAATGGCTCATGCTGTTTCACAGATTGTCCTTAAATTACTGCCACAGGCAACTAATTAACCGACAGCTTCCTGCATGGGCAGGCACAAGAGGCACAAGGCTGTGCTCATTTGATCTCACTGGGCACTCTTATTACAGTGTAAATACTGTTGACCACTGCAGACAAAGAAGGTATATCACAGGTTATTTTAGTCAGAGGACACTTCATTCCTCCAGAGCAACATTTAAACACTGTTGGAAACAGAAATTTATTCAATGCATAGAAATATAAATAAATTCCAACATGACGAGTGAATATGAAGTTCACTGGATTAATGAATTACTTTGTTCTGTCCCACAAACAGGCTGCAACCTAAGGAAAAAAATACACAAATGGGCTACAAATTCATAAATCCTCTTTATCAGTTTGACAACAATGCACTATAAAAATTCACAAAACATGAGCTCAGTGGAGGTTTTTGGATTCAAGTCCTATCTGTGGTACTTAGTGCCAAATCAGCCTCTCCTTCCCTGACTTTTCTAGCTCTCTCCTCCTGACTGTTGGACTAACACCAAAGAATAAATAGCGGAAATAGAAGAAACAGAGAAAAAAAATAGGTGATCTTGCTGGGGCACACTTGTTATTCTGTGCTTTCAGCTTCAAAAGTAGCAATTTGATTTTAAACAAGAAGCCCCAGTCAGCTTCATCTGTTTTAGTGCCCCCTGGAAACGGTTGTGTGGAAGACCTTCTGCTGAAGGAAAGAATAAGCAGCTTGTTTGTGTCAGAACACTGAGATCTCTGGGCCACCTTAGTTTTCACTTACCTCAGTTGATCAGACCTCTGTTCAGATTAAGCAGATCTACATCAGATAAGGTCACCCAACTAAATGACCCACAAAGATATATATATATATATATGTATGTTCTGCTGAACCTGAACAGAACAGAGGTGTGTGTGTATGTATGTATATATATATATATATGTATGTATTTGTGTGTTTCTAAGCACATCCCTTTTTAAATATCAAGTTTGTGACTGATTATTGTTCTCTCTGTTTTCTTTTAGTTTGTAACCGGGTCACAGACCATTCCCTAAACTTTTTCAAGCGCTGCGGAAGCATCTGTCAGATAGACCTTCGCTTCTGCAAGCAGGTGACCAAGACAGCCTGTGAACGGTTCATCGCAGAGATGTCCGTGAGCGTACCATTTAAACTGAAAGAGGACAAACTGCTGCAAAAGACGAGCTAGTTTCTGACAGGACAAATGTAATTGAAAGACTCTTTGCACTTAATGGAATAATTTTTTTTCTTCTTAAACTGGTCCCTGCGATAAGTCTCTGAGTCAGTGTCACAGTAGACAAAGTGAAATGAGAGGCCGATTCCTGGATGGAGAACTTAGATGGACTCTGATGTGAGGAGAACATCCACTGGACGGACAAAGAGCAAACGGCATGCATGTATTTGTGTTGAGAGTTTACTTTTATAAAGATGTGCTTGTAATTGATGTTTGGGTTGTTTATTTTTAATCTTTAAATATTTGAAAACACAGTATTTTTATACAAGCATCATTTCATGAGTTTACAGTGTCTCAGGAGCTAAATATCACAGAGAGACTGTACGGCATGGGAACCTCCCTCAGTTTGCCTTCACACAGTTTCCTATGTGCCAAAATCTTTATTTGACTTCAATATAACTCCAGTATCAGAAAGAAAAAACATGTACAGTAATAAATAATACTAGATGATCATAAATACTTCCCAAATATTTAGAATGTATTTCAAGAAAGATAAAAACAGAGTAAACAAATTTCATATTCCTGTCGCACCCTCATGTCTTCACCTTACCTTTACCTTAATACATTTATGAACTCTTGAGTGTTGGTGTTTGATGGGGTTTTCATCAACATTTCAACATTAATTTATTGTTGTTGTCGTTTTTTATTACAGTTTGTATTTATTCATTTATTCAGTAATTTGACATGGATGTTTCAGAGCTGGGTGAAAATGCTCACCAGTAATTTATGGGGGTGGTTTGAGCCTGTTGCAGCACCCAGTCGGTGGATCTAACACCCAAAAGCCAGTAGCAGGAATTTGACAGTCACAGCAAACATGTGACAGACAACCTACCTGACAGATATTGCAGTCAGCCCAGCATATCTGGTTCTCCATACAGGTTTATATTAGCAACCAATTAAAGACCTTTGCAAAGAACTAATTTGCATACATTTAAACGAACTCCATACACTTGGTGTTGTGTGTATTTTGGGTGTTGTGCTGTAATCTGCTATCACCTCAAGTGAATGTGATTGTTTATATTTGTAAATCCAAAAACTACGTGCTAATATGCATTAAAAGAATTTCATTTGTACCATCCCTGACTCATCACTTTTCTTAGTCATGTTCTAATGGACCTCAAAGATGCCAGAAGTCATGTTAAGCAGTGGCTCCCCAATATCTCTTTGTCTTCGGTTACAGCCTCAATGTGGAAAGCGGAGAATTTGATGGACAAAATACATTTTATATGCCATCTGTGAATGATTTAGCATGTTTATGTTTGTTTTCTCTGACAAATTGTCCCACACAATTTCAAAATGTGAAGTTCTTATACTGTAAGTAAGCCGTCAGTCACAACCCCACAAAATTACTATTATAAAGACAAAAATCCTGTCTTTCACAGATACAACCGGAAAATTCATGTTTTTCATAAAAATTGTTATTCATTTCAAATTGTCAATAATTCTGTTTTAATAAATTAATTAATTTATCTTATGTGCACTACTTTTTAATTATTCATCCAAGATAATACAGAGACACTGTTTGCGATGCATGAGTATACAAAAACAGACTTTAATTAAAATCTTTAATTACCAAAATAAAAAGTTCAACATTCCCAAATACAAAGACAAAACCTTGCACACAATTACTCCCTCCCTAAAGGAAAAGTGCAACCTGCTCCACTACTAATTGTGATTGTAGAGGACGTCTTTACTGTAATAGCAGCAATGTTGACTTTGAGTGGGTACAGTAGAGAGCTGGATACTTCTAAATGAGCAGGATTAGGAGAAATAAAAGCAGAATTTTGAATTTCAAAGGTGGGGAAGATGGGGGATATAACATAACCAGTGTCATGTGTCTTGTCATGCTCTGGTTGGGGGATATAACATAACCAGTGTCATGTGTCTCGTCATGCTCTGGTTCAAGGAGAGAGATAGTTCAAGCAAAACTATGTAGATTTAACACATTTTAAAACACCCGACAGAAAAACATAACTCTGTAATAATAAACTAACCCAATCCCAGGGACATTTCAATAATCTGGTATTACGCAATTTAAATCAAATGGGAAAAAAATATAGATATATACATCTCATATGGATCAATATATGCAAATGTACATTAGCAAGTCATTATTTCTATATACTTTCTATACCACATGTGTCAGTAAACTCGTCGCTATGTCTTTGAATAGTTAGTTCAATATATTACTCCTACATGAGAAAATCAACTAAAACGCATCAAGACACTTCATTCCACTCCCAACAAGATACGACAACGATGAAAACGAAAACATTCAGAATTTCACATCCACAGTTCAGCTGGGGAACAGGAAAGATGGTCGGATGAGTTAGCACCGGCATTTGTCTTGCGTCTCCATTGAAGTGCCGAGACGGGACAGAGGTGACAGCAGAGGTCAGCTATTGCTGTGATGACAGAGTTTGTGTGGTCGTCTCAATGTGTAATGCATTGTATCAAGCTCTTTTTTATAACAAAAATAGGTGAAAATGATGAAATAACACATCGACTTCATCATAAATCACCATCATCAGTTATCGGTGTCCTTGAAATACAACGCCAGACCATCTGCTCATCTGTGGGCTGAGGAACGCCATGTTGGACTTGAAAAGAAAACGCAATCTCAGTGATTTCTATTTAGCTTTTCTCTCTAACCTAAACAAAGTCATTGGCCTTAAAAAGTCCATCAGACAAGCTGAGGTTTGGACAAGTGTTCAAGGTTGTTTGGTACATGTGCTACCTTGGCCACTATTGAATTGGGTTGTGAGCAGTGGTGCATTAAACACACAGTGAACAAAGTGCTTTCTGTTAAAACATGCTGAACAATTAACAGCCACACACTGGCCCACACAGTCGAGGGAAATAAAAAGATGGGTGAGAAGCCTAAGGCCATGACCCATTATTTGGCACCTAACTCTCCTGTTCTCAGGTTGAGTATGTGACTGTCCTCGGTGTTACTAAGATATGTCTTCACTTGCAGCAGCTGTAAAGAGAGGTGCTCTAAAGAATACTCAGCAATCGAGTGCCAGCTACAGTTTATAGGCAGATCTGAGGGTGATGTGTTGTGTTAAATAAGTCTGCACGTGACTGAATGCCACACATTCTTTGTGTTGAAAAACCGTAAGAAAAGCAACATGGACACTTCAGAATGAAGACAGATTAGAGATATGTTTACTTGAGGAATGACTCACAGGAGGGTGCGATCCTACACTCTGCCCACTGGTTCAACCAAAGAGTCAAATTCTTAAGAAAAAAAACACATTTCTCATAATATTTTCAATGTGCAAATAATGTGAATACAAACATGAAACATCCACAAAATAAGTCTTTTGGGGATTCAAAAGTTATGAGCTGCATGGTTGAGTTAAGGTACAGTCTCAATCTGAGCTGCTGCTCTGAAGCAGGTGCTGTGGTGTTGCAGTGGTGCATTAGGACTTGAAGACGTGCACTGCCCTCACGACGTACTGCCTGCAGATCGGGCACTCGCTCATCCTCTTGCCACACTTCGTGCAGGTGACCATGTGACCGCACTCCAGGAGAACACAGTCGATGGTGGCGTCCATGCAGATCCTGCAGAGGTTGTCGTCGTGGATCGTCAGCGGACCCCTCTCACCGTCTGCAAGAAGACAGACGCGAGACATGATTGAAATGTTTAGAAACTGCGTTATACACAGTGGGGAAACACATGCACTGAGGAGAGACAGAGGAGCAGCAAAATAACCAGCAGCTTAATAAAACACCTCATCTTATCCAGTCAGCCTTATCTCGGTCAGGTCATGCACACAATCTCCTGAAAAATGTCAATGCCTATTGTGGCTTATGTGTCAAGATGTTTCTATGGCAACCACATGGTCTTTATCACCGAGGGCGTGCTGGTAAAAGTGAATGTACACAGCTAACATACTGCGGTTCTCAGTATAATTAGCGTCGCACGTTGAACACATGAACAGATGACCTCAGGTGATTGATCGCACGGTGGATCAATATTCCTGGAGCATGACAGACATAACTGAAATATTTAAGTTCTTAAATGGAGGAAGGGATTTCGCAAAGAAAGGACTTGATAACGAATAAGAACATGTTCACCAAAAAAGGACAGATGTGGCGCGGATGTGATGTGATACCGGTCAAACAATGGAGAGGTGTATCACAGATGACATGTGTGACCACGGCAACGGTGGTGAGGAATCCATATACCTTACCTCCGATGGCACTGTTGCAGATAGGAGGGGGGAAGGCCACCACTTAAGAGTGGGAGGAGCAAGCAAGAGACATGTCGTCATCATTGTGAATGACTAAACTAATTGTCTGCGTCTATGTGTGATCAGTGTAAGCATTTCAAATTATCACCAGAGGAAGAATGACATTATGTTTCTATGGGTAAAAACAGGATGTGGTGTACAGTAGCCACATCTAGGACAGTTCTATGAGAAGGGTGACATCTTACCTGTGGTTACAGTACTGCTCACATTTTCCACTGCAGGAAAGAAATTAGATTCAATCACTGAGAGCACAGCAAATACAGAGAGGTATTCAATACTTAAACAGCAGTTATTATATTTATAGATTATTTGACTTCCCATATTCTACAATGAAATCTAGATTTTTCAAATCAATCAGTGAATACATAATAAGTGTGATCTATATGCACAGTATCTACATTTGTGCTTAATACCCACATGATTTCCTGTTTTCCTCCGTCTCTCTGTACAGTCTGCTCACACGCTCCACCAGCTCCCACTTCTCACAGCACCCTGAATAGTTGACAAAGTTCCTGGCCAGGATCTCTTTCAGCTGTCTGACAGACAGGCCCTCGATGTCCCTCAGGCTGGAGATGTCAGAGAGAGACGCTCTGGCCCGACGTCGCGTCTGAGGACTCACCTGAAAGACCAGGGGAAAAAACCTACATGAGACTTTTTCTACAGAAAACTTTTTTTAAGCATTTTTCTTCTCTTTCATAGATGGCTTTATTTATTACTGCTTCTTCTGTGCAATAAGCACTTTGACTATAATTTGAAAATCTGAGGTCTATTGAGTTCTGCAAACTGCAAGACACTGCAGTTTCTGCAGGAGAGAAAGGAGTTTCATTTTCAACTCTCGCATTGGTTTCCTTGCACTGCACCAACATTCAGTATGAGAACTGAAAATCATTTGTCAAAATTCACAGATAATTCATTTTAAAATTATTGCGGAAAATCTGATCACCTCAGGAGTGTGTTCACTGGGATCCATGTTGAGGAGAGACACAGATGTGCCATCGCCTATTTCCTGAAACACAACAGCAGCAACAACAAACATTAGTGTTAGCTTCATGCAAGCAGCGAGCCGGCTAACTGAGGATTAGGATTAGGCACTTCAGACAGCTCATTGATGCCATAGGAACAACAATGTCTCTCGTCCCTTCCATTCATAGAAAAGCTTACTGCTCCCTAAGCAGGCCAAGTACAAGTATTTATAGTGACCCTGGCCGTTTGGAGCTCAGCTCCCTTTTCATCACCAGTTGCAGGACTTATTTTTCTCTTTCACTTTTTGCCTTTCTGCTTCAAACCTGTAGCAAAGCCAATGTGAAAGTGTACAATAAACCTCACTTGAACACTTTGTTTATATATTTGTCCACAATGGTTCCCATTGACTTATTTGTAGCAGCTCAGCAAATCTCTCTGAATTAAGGACATAATGCTCAAATAACCCAAACAGCTGGGGAAAAACACTAAGCAGACTCCTGGGAAATGTGCCTTCAGGTCACTATTAAAGTCAATTATTGTTTTCCTACAAACTGAATTTTAAAGCCAAACAAAGATACTATATATTTCATAGCTGACCCTGACCTGGTTAGTATCAGAGCTATCACTCCTGCTGAGGGGCTCCTCCTGAGAGGCGACAAAAGCAGACAGCTCAGAGGCAGATTGTGTGGTCGAAGGGGTCGGCGTGTACAGGGAACGTGAATGGAGGCTGCCCGTGTCGGGGTCCTCCTCTTCCTCGATGCCTTGGTGACAGAGCACCAAGTCCACCAGATCTTCCTTTTCCCTGCAGGTGTCAGTGGGGATGTTACGAAGCAGCAAGTACTGACGCAGGTCCTTCACTCGTAAACGCATGAGCCGAGGCCGCTGAAAGGCTGTCGCTTTCAGCAAATGACATGTGGCACAAATGCGCAGATTCTCCTGAAGCACAGAGCAGAGCGAGCAGAAGCTCTTCTTGCAGTCGCAGCAAATATACTAGAGAAGAAAACAGAGAGAGAAAAACAAGATGATGGAAATGAGGCAATTAGTGATTTTATACACACCTTCTTCTTGGTGCTTGAATGATGCATAAGACTGAAACATGTGACCAAATATCTATCTGCCCCTTATTTATCATTTTTTGACAACAACCTTTCATATGAAAGTTAAGTGGTGAGGCAACAGTGAATCTCCATGCCAATAGACCTTCACTGCATTTTTCAATCACTCACATCTGCTCTACCTCTCCAGGCACAGACATGGGAGGCAGCTCATTTCTTTTAAGTGACAAACATCAAACAGTAATAAATGCAAGACGTGGGATTAAACTGGCACGATGAGTGAGTGAAGCACAAGGTTCAGACAGAATGAGACCCTGTGAGCCATACATGATCATCAGAGAGGATGATATAACACAACCAGTATGTTGTCCATCTGTCTCTGCAATCAGCTAGAACGGCACAACACTTTCAATAAAAATTAGTTGCCTCTGGGTGTAAAATTAAATCAGATTTTTTTTTTTTATCTTCACACAGCTAAATATTGTTCCAGCTCTTCAGAAAGAGAGGTTAATTATAATCTGCAAGAAACAACCTCTATGATTTACTTAGACTTAAGGATATTCTATATAATGATTTAAGAT
Organism: Selene dorsalis; assembly: GCA_900303245.1. NCBI lineage: Eukaryota > Metazoa > Chordata > Actinopteri > Carangiformes > Carangidae > Selene > Selene dorsalis. Next base: position 97,095 of record OMNW01012062.1, on the reverse strand, counting down.
ATTGACTTTATGCGTTTCACTCTTAATTTTCTACTGACCCATCAGCATTAAAATATGCCAAAAACTAGCTTTCTCTGTCTTCCTCAGCCAAGTACAGTAAGTAATTAGTACCTCTGACTAAAATATTCATTTAATCTCCCCTTCTGCTTCCACACATGCCCCTTTCCTTCTCATTAAGTCAGCAGACCTGACGACATGTTCTGGCATCACACAGCACTCACCTTCCTCCTGAAGACTGAGAAGGCCTGGCCACAGGCCTTGCATACAAGACTGGGACTCCCTGAGCTGGTGGGCGGGTATGTGGAGTATCCTGCACTGGGGGCAAATCTGAAGGGTCCAGCACCGGCCCCAAACCCCGGCTGCTGGCCTCTGACGGCCCCGGTACCCATGACTTCATTCAGCAGACCACAGCATGAAGCCCACATGGACGAGGCCCCTGCCTGACAGGCACAAAACACCTTCACTTCAGTATTTCCCCTCTTCACAACAACATTGTTGCTGCTGCTGCTGCTGTAGGGACCGACGCGACATTTAACATGAATGGGTGGCACAGCAACAATTATACTGGTTTCCACAGAAACAAATCCCAGGCTTTCTATGGAAACTACATGTGGATGCTAATTATAGATGAGATGACTAAAAGCGTTTACACCACAGTGCTATTTTACAACAATACAATAGTAAGCAGGATGTGCAAGGCAGGAGGAACAAGCTGCTACAACTGCCACAACACAATCGTGTAACTGAGCTAGAAGCTACATAGTAAAATATTTAGACAGCCAGCTAACGTTACCGCTGCAAGACAGCATGTAAAACAACTGAAAAACCTTCAGTAAGAACAAAAAATTACCCAAGAAGCTTCATGTTTAAGGCTGCTGTCCAGCCGAGGGCTGGTGACAGCCTGCTGTCAGACCTGTGGTTGTGACAGTGAGCTCACAGGCTGGATAACACAACCACAGCTCCGCAGGTGCAGCGACAAGAAGCTGGCGTTGCATTAGCTAACGTTAGCTGGCAGCTGTAGCTTAAACCAGGCTAAAATTGGAAGGTTATGTAAATAAATTTGAAAAAAAAACCGCACCTTCATTGCAGCTCCGGCGTGTCTACTGTGAAAGAGCAGACTGGCGGTGCAACCATTGCAATATGGTCCGTCACTTATTTCGCTGAACTGCCTGATATCGCCTCGGTGGGATGAGAAGTACGATCGTACGACCCGAACACAGACGCTGCTGCTGCTGCTGCTTCTTCTTCTCTGTGATGTCCGGTGGTCTGGACCCAGCGGTGCTGTGCTGCTGCTGCCCCCACAGGCCACACACAGAACTCAGGGCTGGACACTTCACAGTCCACAGCATGATCAGGGGGAGTGAGGACATGACATGTCCTATGTATTGGACTGTTTGGATACAGCAAAAACTACACATTAAGGACTTTTTTTACCTGTGGTATCGGTAGATGAATCTAGCTGTCTAAAAGTGGGTAATCTAAAGAAGAGAAATTCACTATGTTCCACTGATTCCTACCAGTGAAAGATTTTGAAGCAATAACATTTAGTGCTTAAGGTTGGGAAATAAAACTGTAACATAAAAAAATCCAAATAATATGTTCCACTCTCTAGTCACACCCTAAAATAAAACAGTTATGACTTTCTCACATTTAGCAGCTATCCCCTTAAGCCCTTCCATATCCTAACTTAAAGAAACTCACAGTTATGCTTTGTAACAAGAGCTGCACCCCGCAGTGCTAAATATATATTATTTTGTCCCACACAATGCAAAACCTAATAATTATGCCCATGTATTTGTTGGGCCAATCTATTGCACTGGGGGAGGAAATATGAAAACTTGGGATATGGTTTGACAACATGCAACTACAGTCTTGCAACTGGACAATCCAGCTCTATCTGAATTGTGGAAGTCATAATTTGTCCATCCTTTTGTCAACACATTTGACAAATGATCAAAATGGTGAAATTATCAGATTAACATGTTTGATACTCAGTGTCAAAATTAGGCTTCCCAAACTTTAAGTCTGTTAAAACAGAAAGTCCAACATTCAAGAAATTATATGAGCATTTGCCATTCGTTGACTTTTTCCATTTGTTTGAGCTCAGATGGGCAGTAGGTGTCACTATTTATTTTGACCTTACGTTTTCATATCTGCAGCTGTGTTCCTATCACTAATGTAGGGATAGTAGGGATCAGTGTGGAATACAATCAGTGGGGTTTCCTTTTTTTCAGTTACAGTTTTTATCCTGTGGTTGAAAGTTTTGGTTTTCAAAGTGATTGAAAACCAATTATCTCATATCATTATTTGTTCTGTATTGTATATGACTGCACATGTAAATGATCTGCAAGCTGGCTATACAGAATAAAAGTATGAAATCAAACATTTTAAGGCAGGCTATTAATGGCACTTCCTCTCCGGCTCTCTCTCTCCCTCCCTGTGAGCGCGCCAACAACAAACGTCTCCGCGTGATGACGTTGAGCGACGCGTGTTTTGAGTTTTTCAGCGCGACCCAGGGAAAGTTTACTGATCCAAAGCCAGTTCTCTTTATACATCCATGATCCCAGTTGACGATGGAAACCGACGCCAGTGTCACTTTGATGATCATGTATGAGGATGAGTCGGTGGATGTTCGCTACGTAAACGGATGCCAGCTGCAGCTGTCGCCGTGCGGCTGTGAGTTCGTGCTGGTGAAAGCCGCGGATCCCTCCCAGCATCCTCTGCAGCCCAGGGAGAGAGTCCGACAGAGGACCAGGTTCACCATCAGCACATACAAGGTGTGGTGTCTTGTCCTGGTTTCTGTGTTACAAGGTCTGTACAGACATAATAAGCCAGTGTATTCATCATCACGCTGACGTCATTTTGCAGGAGTTGTTGGTCGCTGCATTGGCGTTTAGGAATAAACATGCAAGTCGACCATATCTACCAGAAGAGCTCATCCCTACTGAACACAGACAGGTACTAAGAACTACTTCAGTGTCCACTGTCAGTCCTTTATATTGTACAGAGATGTCAGTATCTTCATTATTTTTTTTGCATTTCCTTCTACAGCCTTTTTTCAGCACTGACTCAGAGGTGCAGTGGCCCCACTGGTCTTCCTGTGAAGCAGAGCCTGGGCCTGGAGGTGAGACCATCGTCCGGTCTGAGGATGGCCGAGCCGCGCTGACGCTGTCGCCCTCAGGTGAAGAATTCACTGTTGAGTTCACGTGCAGCCTCAGTCGGACTCGCAGTCAGCAAAGCGGCGCGCAGTGTCTCAGCAAAGATCCTGATGTGGGGCCAGGCAGTCAGCAGGTAAACAGCCTGATCAGTCAGACCACCAGTCACAAGACCAAAGAAGTGCATCAGGGAACAGGAAGAGGGAGAGAGATGAAGAGATCAAGGTCTTGTTCTCCTCGGACATCCAACCCTTCTCAGCCAAAGGTAATGCTTCTTAGAAATATTCCTGTGCTTACATCTGATCTTTGATTAACCACTTCGTCTCTCATCTCCTCCCTCCCCAGCCGGGGGAGATGTACCAGTCCACCACAGTGGTCCAGCATCACTCCTGCTCTGCTTATGCCCCCGCCTGGTGCTACCCTCTCTACTTGGCTCGTCATCACTGGACAGCTCGTCTCTCTAAAGTTGCTGAAACAGAGGGAGCTGGCGAATCAGCTCAGAAAGACAGGAAAATGAAGATGTCTGACGTATCTAGTGAAGAGAGAAGGTCTCATCTGCCTCAGGCGCTGCCTCTCACATGTCCATCACCTCACAGACACAGGTTTGTTGATTAATACGAGGCATATACTGTGATATTTGACAAAGCTCAGTGACTGATTTAAGATTCTTTACTGAATCACGCAAATCACTAATATCCTTACTTTAAGGTGGAAGATTAATGACCCACTGAGCAAAAAGGATCAGCCAGATGACCTTCCAACAGAGCTGGTTAAAGTGATATGGTGTCAAGGAGTCACTTACAGGTAGGAGTGCATGTTTTCAAGCACCTTAAAGATCTGGAAAGCAACACCTCTACTCCATAGTTTATTATATCAAAACATACCAGTTGAACAAATGGCTTTCAATCGATGGTGCATATGGATTACTGCAGGATAAGCGTGCAAACATGGTCAAAATCATTTCTAATCATCTTTATTTTATTTGATCTTTTTGTTGTTGTGAATGCAAAAAGAAGAGGGAGAATCATTATGAGTTGCATATTATCACACATAATCAGATTTTGGTCCTATCTTGATTATTTAAGAAGCTGTATGCAGTCATCAATAATACATGTATTTACATATAACCTGCACCAGTACCCTTTGTTGTGTAGGATACTGAGCGGAGCAGTCTCCGTCATAGACATTTCCCCAGGAGATGGATCAGTGATCCGGTCTAACGGTGTCCTTAACACTTATTTTACACATCACCAACCTGAGCTCCGGTCAGGGCAGGTAATTTTAAGACTTTTATATCATATTATATCTGTCAGGTCATCATTTTTGGAAGATACAATACAAAGCCACTTAAATTACTTGATGATACTGTCTATGCCACAGGTGAAAGAGTTATCATACCATCTGAATAGCCTTCCACCAGATATATGTGGACAGGTGTACTCTATATGCTCTATTGTGAGCCGTGCCAGCAGGTAAGCTACCTCCTTGATCACAGTCACGTGAACTTCAGTCTATATTTTATTCAAGTCTACAGTCTTCACGTCAATATTTCACAGGATCCTCACTTGCTATGACCAGATGAAGCGATCTCTGAAGCTCCCTGCCACTCCCAGCTGCTTGCAGGAGGCCAATGAAGTAGTCCCTGGAGATATTGCCACAGCTTCTATTTCTACAATCTTTACACAGTATTCAGGTGTCTGAATATAATAATGTATATTTTGGTTGCAGGGAAGGTATCTCTCTAAACCATCCATGCTTGAAGAGTATCTGTCCAGTCCAGCACCTGTTCAGCATCACATGAGAGCAGAATGTCGGTGAGTTTTTTGTTTGTGATCTCCTGTAGTATTACAGTATTGAAAACTAAAAGCTGTGTAAATAGCTCATTAATGTGACATTCCTTTCACTTCAGGTCAGATCTTGTAACTGCAGAACTGGAGAAGATTAAACGGTTCAACTGTATCCTCGAACACTTAGATGACGGCGCATACTGTTGTGGTCGTGGATAATTGTTGTTTTGAGATTTTTCAGATTAGTGACTTTGCATGCTCTTTAACACCCTGGTTCCAGTTCTTCTGGAAAACAGCCACCTTCACAGAAGTGAGACAGGATGTGGGGAACTGCAAGACACTTCTGCAAGAGAGGAGACTCTCGAGCCAGTGAATGAGAGCTCCATTGCTGAAGCTCTTCAGAGGACATCCAGAGCCATACAGGACATTGATGCTCTCGTGTCTGCAACCACACTGACGTGAAAGAGGGAGACAAATAAGGAAGAAACCTCTATGTATGTAAAATTATAAAGCAGATTTATCATTATGTACAGATACTCAAATAAAAATCTTCATGTTAAGGTGTTGTAAATGTCTGAGTCATTTAATTGCCAAATATACAAACACAGAAGCTCTTACCACACAGTCCCTTCCTGTCAGATTTAGAGATGAGAAGTTGCAACAGTGCAAAGTAACTTAAACATTTTGATATTTAAACCTAATCAAATATCTGGGTACCATGCACAGGCATGACTGATATGAGGGACATCAAAGTTTCAACATTACTGGGTTATAAATTGGGTTTTAAATTAAATCTAGGTCACAAATAAGATGTGGTCTTGTGCTTAACCATATGCTTCAGGTGGAATATTAAAATCAGGGCAGTGGTGTTAGCACAGGCAAGTCTTGAAACTTCATGTTACTAAACGTTTAACCAAATAACTACAGACTGTAAATGATTCATTTTGATCCACATAAGACCCCATCATGACAGAACACTTAACATTGTATTTACCTTGTGTTTTCAAAGGGAATGACATTTATATAAAGACAATGTACAAGGAAAATAGTTTTTGAATTTATCAATATATTACAACAGAGATGGAAAAATGGAAAGAGTGTCAAATAATTCCGTTACAGGCGGAGCATTTTTGTTTGGTGAATTGTGACACATGATAAAAAAGAAAGGCAGACACACAGAGACATTTTTATGTTTACCTCCAAGGATCAGGTGAGTGATGATGACTGACTAATTTCTCAAACCATGTTATGAAAAATACTTCTGTTTTTGTTATTTTTTGCTTCCCAAAGTCAAGGATGGCATTCTCAAGGCATCCTTTTGAAAGGTCTGTGACCGAAACGTTGGCTTAATAAATGTTTCAAGTGAGAAGAAAGTGTGCAGGAGCTTCTCTACAAGTCTGATGCTGCTCTCCTCCTCTGACGCACCTTTCTGAAAACCTAAGATGCTTCCCAAAGTGTGCATGCAGTACTCTTAATTATACTATTATTTGTTACACACTGTTGATGTAAGGTTTGTCTTAATCATCATTTCAGTAATCTCTAACATAAGGTCCAAGCAGTGATCTCTAATGATATGTGGTCATATTTTCTGTTGACAGAGGTCATGAAGAGGAAGAGCCAGGGTCTTTGTCTCATAAGTCAGAGGTTTATGATGACATTTGGACACCAGCTAAGTGGACACATCTCTGAAACACATTATAAACATCTTGAAAGAGTCACGTGGAATTTTACTCTTTGGAATTTATTGAATGAATTATGGTAATGTGATAGCCTGCACTCTACACAGTCCTGGCTGTTGATTTTCTGCTTTTGAAATAGTTGGGGAAGATATCATTCATGAGACAAGGTTAAACTGTTTTCGGTGTTACCTGGATTTTTGCTTGCATTACAGTAGAAATGACAGTGTGTATAGACTAATGGTAAACAGAAGTCAGTGTTTGGGTGACACCTACTGGTTAAAATGACTCTTGCAACTTTAATAATCTGCTGCCATGTTAGTTTCCCTGCTGTAGCCTCGAAAATCTCTAGTTTGATCAGTCAGAACACACCTCTGCTAATACTGCCTTACATCTTATAATAGACACTTTTTGTCGAAGCTTTGTTGCAACTAACCCACACAAGGAGGTGACTATGTCCATTATGTTTTTATCAGTTATCTTGTTTCTCCGACTTACAGTACAAACCACTGTGGATGTAACAGTGTCTCGAATGCCTTTGTGTCCATAGATGATGGGTATGATGATCTTGCTCCCCACACTCTGCCAAGGTCTTACAGGTAATGTTGTGAATGACATAACAGGATATTTTGATTCAGAAGTAGCGGTTTAGAAATGTTTGAGTGATCTATTCACTTTTTCAATTTACTTTGTGTTTCTGTTTCTGTTTCTACTTTTATTTCCTCCGGCTGCATTATTACATAATTTACTCTGCAGGTTATGAAATCACATAAAAAAACATCATGATCATTTGACTAATTACTCAATTAATGGCTATCCATCCAGGACATTCTGTATTCTGACTTTTACTTTTGTCACACAATGTGTTATTTGTCATAACTCTACGTTTGAATCTATTTTAAATTTCTACCCTAACACATGTTATGCTAATAATATATTTTTCAGACTGCATCTATGAGATGTACTATCTACAATACTGGCTGTGATCGTCATTACTCATAGCTTTCAATAACCATGCAATCCTTACATTATTGTGTGTCTTCTTTATCAGAGAGCAGTCAAGATTCATTATGATGAATTAGTGGTGTAAGTGGATCTAATGTGTCACACTGCTGTGGCAGCTATGCTGCCCTGACCTTTGAAATGACCTTTGAATGGACATATGCAATTTCTATTGAGTAGGGCTTGTATTCATTGTTGGAGAAAAATGTTTAACTACCTGCATTTTTTTTCAAGCTACTTGGCTGTAAATGAATTGCAATGCATATATAGTTTATGCATAGATGTAATGTTAAAATTAGTGTAACTTTTTATTCTTTAAAAAAGAATCATTGCGTGAGGTGAAGTTTATTTTGACGTGCAATTTAAACATTGATGTTATATAGGCTATTTAATGCAAATGAATGTGAAATGGATCCCTCCTCGTTGACCATAATGCTGTCGCCAGGACAGCAGGACAGATGTATGTTTTTATGTCTGATAAGATTAGAGGGGGATTAAACGGGATGCAGCTGATCTCAGGTCTGTGGGAGGTCTGCTGTGCTGCGTCCGCGTCGCTTAACACCCCACCTTCCCCCCTCCGTTGTCTCCTTTCTCGCGAGAATCCGCGAAGTTTCCGGTGTTGTGTATGTTCCTGGAAACATGGCGGCCAGCTTCCGCGGCCGTCCTATCCGGAGTCTTCGGATGCGAGGTAAGCGTGAAAAACTCGAATCAGCAGTATCTCTAATAACGGGATATTGCAAAAATAGATTTTCTCAGGCATGTGATGACCTTGGCGTGACCCCTCACCATGTGCTCGGTGTGTGTTTCTGACAGGTCGGAATGACAGCGGGGAGGAGAACGTACCGCTGGATCTGACCAGAGGTAAGCAGAGGCTTCATCACATCACCCTGAAAGCGATTATTGTTCAAAATGGATGAGGGGCATTTCTGCAGATACCAGTCCCGTGAAGTGAAAATCCAGTTAGTCTCTGCATTGGTCCTGTCGCTACTGTTGTTATGTTGTACTTTGCGCTTTCTCTTTGGTCTGGTAGCATCGCCAACAATATCATAATAACAGGCGGTATCGAGCTAACTAACTAGCAGAGTTAGCGTTAGCTAGCTGCCACAGCTAACCAGCCATGACGACGCTCTGTTGTTTTGGATAGTGTGAGTGGGCAACACAGCCTGTTATTTAGCCAACCAGTCATAAGTGCTACAGTCATGCACCGGTCATCGCTGTAGGAGAAATTGGGTTTCAGAGCTGTTAGCTGAGTAGCAATTAGACATCACAGGCTGCGCAGGGTGGTTTTTCTAGTGGCACTGATACACAGCTGCACAGGCTGGTCAGAGCTGCTCCTCCAACAGCAGCATTTCATCCCGGCTCTCTTCATCCCGACTGCTTCAATTACAACCGTGCAAACCGCGGTTGTTTTGCACCGAGAACGTCAGATGAAATCAACATTGAAAGCCAACACCGTTATAGTCTCAGTGACACGAGGGATGGGATGGGAGGCTGGATGAAGGGGTGCACTTAATCTGTCAGCTGTTTCATTATAGATCGTCAGCATATAGAACAGGATATGTAGGAAGCTTAATTGCGGGTTAGGGTAAGTGGGTCATAGCATTATTGAGATTTGTCACATGAGCTTTGCGCAGTTTTAAAACAGAGGACTGAACTATGTCAGTGTCAAAGACTTTGAACATCATCGAGCTCAAAATCCTAATGGAAATTTCACATCATATGCACATTCTTAGATGTTACACAGGCTCAGACTTGTTTAAACCTAGTGCCTGCTGCACCTATATCGCTAATTAAATGACCTCGAGGTATGCCTGATTCTGCAACAGTATATCCTCCCCTAATATGAATGCTTGTCAGTGCTTGTTTAATTCCATCAAATCTAATATCAAACCAGTACACAGGAGTAAATAATACTCTATAATATAATTTCCCTCATGCAAAAATATTGTTTGTACATTATGTTCTCTTTTATGCAGAATAAGATCTGTGCTTGCTAAAACAGTTTGCAGCAGTACAGTATTTTGGAGCACTGGTTGTCTTTTCATGTCTTTAAATAATTTTTCACTATAAGCTGCTGTTATTTGACAGATTGAAAATGAATCTAACTCATAATATGGCTAATTTGGTTACTGAGGAGAAAATATTGTATGATATTTATTAAGATGACATAATCATAGTTTGTTTATTTGTTTGTTTTAAGCATTTATCTTTTTGTTGAATGCAGTATCTGGAACTTGTTTATTCTGTTTTTACATAATAGCTGGAAGGAACTGAAAACGAAAAAACACTTCCTCGCTCAAGTCTTGCTTTTACTGGCTAGACCTTGTTTTGACTGTACACACTAATTTAGTTTGACCAGCTAAACCAACTTCCTTCCTGCAACATATCAAATACGGTTCATTGAGTGTTATTGTGTCAATATGGCTTAATGCTTGTCTTAGTTACATTTATTTCCTTTTTTCGCTCTCTCACAGAACCATCAGAAAACTTCCGTGAAATCCTCCAAAATGTGGCCAAACCGCATGGAGTCAGTAACATGCGAAAACTGGGCCACCTGAACAACTTTATAAAGGTAATGCGGTCAAGTTATGATGCCTGTACCATGAAAGCTTTATTTGTACTTGAGGAAATCCTGACAACACTGAGAATTAATTAAGTAACAAAATTTGCAGGGTTGTTTCCCATAACAAAAATCAACACGAGAGCCTTGTTAAAGCTGCAGATACAAACATACAGCTTTTCAAGAAGGTTGAGTCACTGCTCAAAGATTTTCTGCAAAGACAGACTAAAACGTGCTCCCCCTCCTCTGTCGTCATGTCACCACTGACCTCTCCTTGATCCTCTCCTCTTGGGTGTTGCTGCCAGCAGGGCTAGCTGTCCCTGTCATTGTGATGCTGACAGTGAATGTAACAGGAGCCCTAGGGATGGGAAAGCACTCTGACCTAATGTGCATCAAGAGTAGCACTCTGACTTCGAAACCTGAGATTTTTAATGTCTGGTTATTGTTCTTATGAACCTGAGACTCTCCCAGGTTGAACACATACATTTTTTTCCCAACTTTGCTTTATATTCTGCTGGAGTGTGGCGCTGTGATGTTGATTGTAAAAGTGAAGATTTTTCAGTACATTCTGCACAGTGTGTAAATTTCAAAATTCTCATACTCTATAAAATCAACTACATTGCGTTCAGCTAAACTGAAATACAGAACAATTGATTGTGGATTTTTGCAGGCACCAGGGGAAATAACTGGACAGTGTGTGTCCCACTTATCAGCACAGTACATAATGACTGTGATGCACATTTATAGTTTGCAAATGAAAGAAGAAGTAAGAATTACAGATGCAGTTGATTTTCTATTGTTTTCAGCATTTTAATGCAGATAGAGAACCTATCCAGAATGGAAGTTGTTTTTAGATTTGAGTACTTTTCTTTGTGTGGACTTGCCCTGTGTCAGCCCTGTGATGGTCCAGTGACCTCTCCAGGGTGTTTTTCTTTGCCTTTGACCCACACACATACAGAAATAGTCTTGAGCCTTCGTTGTTTTGAACAGGAATAACGGGGTGTGAAAAATTACAACACTTCAACCTAATATGGGGTGGAGGGGGGGGGATCCTCCAGCATGTGGATTTTCTAAGTCATTTACTCAACTGTCCAGTTCACCAGCCCTGGGCTCTAGATGTTTAGATGTTTGCTGATTTCTGCTTAGTAACCTGTCATGGACATATATTGAACACTTGTTGGTGGCTGTGCAGCCGGTATGTATTGACCCGCAGAAAACTGAGCAGCTGGCAATGTAGTGAGCTGAAGGCTGAGTGTGGGCTTGAGTTGTGAGTCTGTAATCTGTACACTAACTCTCCTGTTTACAGCTGACAGGAGGGTAATAGCCATGGCGTGTGTGTGTGTGTGTCTGTGTGTATACGTCTGTCTCAACACCATACCTCTGACTCCTTATTAGGGTTTCAGGACAGAGAGGGTGACCTAATCCCCCCGGACAGTGTCACATGCCCCTCTCCCCATCTCCTCTCTCCCCCTCCCTGCTGCCTGCCTGGTCTCTGACATCACAGCTGGTTTAAAACAACCCCCTACTCACCATGCCCTTGTTCACCCATCCCATCTCTCCTCTTGCTCTGCTCTGCGGTTCATGATGAAGAAGAGAGGAGATTTATATTCAGTTTAAAGAAACAGTTCACACATAAATTACCGGCTAAATTTACTGCTTGTCTCCCCTGCTGATGCTGCAGCAGGATAGGCAGAGGTAGGCTGAACTACTGTGGTGGAGTAGCACTGCATTGTTGGTGCCTCAGGGTGCCTGTGGGAAAGGTGGCAGCTCCAAAATGGCAGCATCTTTTACCCAAGAGTTTATTACTTTGTGCATATAATGAGTTTTCTAGAGTGTGCTGTCATTAGCCTTGATCTGACTTATGAAGACTTGTGTACACAAGGCTTCTTCTGATTTTATGTACGCAAACATAGTTCACAATGAACTTCTTTTGTGTACATACATTTGCATCTTATGTGTCAGGCCCTTGTTAATAATGTAGAACCTGTAATGAAGCAACTGCTAAAATTGGATATATATCTTGAAACCAGGGTCCAGTACCGGGCCTGATGGGGTACACAAATACAGGAGAAAATACTCAGTCTGTGGGCGGAAGAATTCAACAGAGTCAGCCAACCTATTGCTTTCCTTGTGTTCGCACCATTTCTTCTCACATATCCAACACATACAAGTGCATACACTCATGAACAACAAATGGTGGAGGTGACAAAAGCCAACACCATTACTGGACCTGTGAATCATAACCTCCATCTACCATCAGTGAAAACATAATATTACCCATTCATGATTCACCTGTTCCAGTTCGCTTGGCATCAGCCTGTAAGAGAGAAGAGCTTTAGAGTTTTACAGCGAAACACAGCGGCATGGCTGCGTGGCTTCAGGAAAGATTTGTCCTGTTTGTTAGTTTCGTGCTTCTTTGACTCAAATATATACTGAGATGAAGGGTGGTACCCTTTTGGAGATAACTGAACTCCCCTCTAGATACCACAAGGTGCTATAGTGTCAAGGTAATGGCATGTTGATGCAGTCCTTTTTATCAATGATTTTTTTTGCTGTTTTTGTGTTATAGCTGCTATGCAGCGTTGGCCACCGGGAGGAAAAATTTGGCTTTACACACGAAGAAATCATCGTTTGGTAAGTGTCATCAGTCACCACTGAGTACTGATTGTACACTGTGTACTTTTTACTGACTGGTGCCTATTTCTTGGTTCATTGGAATATTATGTATACAGGCATCGTTTTAAACTTAAGAGGCTTCAGAAATAATTGAAATAATAATAAATAATATGAAAGAATTGATAAAATAACAGTAGTTGTTAAAGGTATTTATCATACCCATTTTTTTGACTAATCTAAGCATTTGATTTTTTTGTCTAGTTTGCGTCTAGCTCTTCTGAATGAGGCCAAGGAGGTGCGCGCTGCAGGGTTGCGGGCGCTCCGCTACCTCATCAGAGACACCACCGTGCTGCAAAAGGTCCTCAGACTGCAGGTTGACTATTTAATAGCAAGGTGAGATCCTGCTCTGACCAGTCAGATAGACACGCGCTGTCTGCATGACTTTTATAGCATATTCCTTTTTACTGCTAATGACTTAATCTGTTCAGAAATTTGGTAGTTCCTTTGAAGAGTTAAGCCTCAGTCATGCTTATTTTTCTTTTCTTCACACTGTATTTTTTGGGGGATTTTCCAAGGACATGACTTATAATATCTCTGCATTTCAGATGCATTGACATCCAGCAGAGCAATGAGGGGGAGAGGACTCAGGCTCTCAGACTAGTTCGAAAGGTGAGACAATATACATATTTTTAATTTGCGTTCCTCCACATCCATTATTTTTTACAGTGTGAAGTCATGAGGGACAGTTTGCCCTCTGCCCTCACAGCTCAGCCTCAGTGCCAGCAGAAAGATCATTGGGTTAGCAGCAGTGTCAGAGTGTGGACACTTTGCACAAGTCTGCAGGCGAGGTTATTTATAGCTCTTTCTGTAGTTTACTGTAAACCTTCTTCACACACACGCACACACACACACACACACACACACACACACACAGACACACACACACACACAGTTTCAGGCTCTGGTTTCAGAACTATTAGCCACACAGGCAGTAACATAAACCTTGTGCTTATGACATATAGCTTGGCCTCTTATCATTAAATTTATCTCCACTATTACTTTCATATATTACATTACAAAATTTTGAAATCCTTAGAATACATTCGGGCGCCGCTTTTGCATTTTTAAAACTGATCTCCCTTTCTCTGAGATAAAGGAAAAGTGAAAGCATAAAAAAACATTGCAGTTATATTTTGCCTCTGTTTGTCCAGACTTGTTTGATGACTCATGTTTCTCTCCTCTCCCTCCCCCTGTAGATTATCACTGTCAATGCAATGCTGTTCCCCACCTCTATTGCAAACTCTCTAATTGCTGTGGGCACTGATGGACTACAAGAAAGAGACCGTATGGTCCGTGCGGCGATTGCCATTGTATGCGAGTTAGGTGAGAGAGAATTGCTGTGTCTGCAGAGAGAAGTTTGTAAAATACCTAATTTTGGAGAAAAACCTCAATTTTTTTTCTTTGTCGCATATGCAGCCCTGAAAAATCCAGAGGTGGTGGCCAAACGAGGAGGCCTCAGCACCATCCTGAAGAGTGTGATTGACTGTCAGCTGAGTCGCATCAACGAAGCACTGATAACCACCATCCTCCACCTTCTCAACCACCCACGTACCCGTCAGTACGTGCGTGTTGACGTTGAGCTCGAGGTACACGCAGATGCAGATTCAGACAGAGCTGCTTCTTATAAATGAGCCGGTGTGCTGGGAGTCATCCCAGTCAGGATTTACAGCCGTAGGTTGGCTGTCTTTTTCCCATGGAGCTTAGAGTAATCAGTTACAACATTTCTCCAAAGCCTCATTGTCTGTAAATAGAGACCTGAGAGAGAGAGGCATCTCCTCACAGCAGCCACTGTATCCAAATGCAAGTTATATGAGATCTATAGCAGGTTTATTATTCCATCAAGATGTTTGGTTAGAATATTTCTACTTTCTACTTCTACACTTAATAAGCCTGCTGTATTTTGTACTCATCCATCTTTTGTGTGTTTGTTCTATCCTCCAGCAAATCCTTGCCCCTTTCACAGATTTTCACTACCGTCACAATGCAGACACGGCTGAAGGACAACTCAAGTGAGTGTGTGTATATGTGTTTGCGTGAGATGGGTGGTATGAAGAGTGTTACTGTTACGGTAGAAACAACAAGATAGTGTTTTGACATCCTCCTGTGTTTACTGTTTGCTGTATTCCTATATTGGTAACACCATGTGTCAAGAACGTTGAGGGTTTGTATAGTGTTTTTGTGATACGACCCTTGTTATCAGGGCTGCTTGACTCCTGAATGACTTGCCTGGGGATGTAAAGCGCTCTAAAAGTCGCCACAATCCTTTAAGTCACTCTGAAAGATTTGCTTTTGCTTAAAAAGATCTTTTATCGATTCCCTTTTGATGTTTTTCCTTTGTGCTGCAGCTTGAACCTTTGTGAAGTGCTTTTCAGTGCTCTGCGCAAAGAGAGATCATAATGAAGTTGTGTGTATGGAACTTGGTGCACTCTTAGTAATGTGTGTGTGTGTTTTCATGTTCTCAGGGAGGACAGAGAGGCCCGTTTCTTGTCGAGCAGAATGGCCATAGTGGCAGCCTTTCGCTCCTGGTCTGGTAAGGGCTTAGATTTACTGATAACAGTGTGAATAAATTCTTTTTTTATTAAATGTGTGTGTTCAGAGGATAACATGAGTTAAATGTGCCCCTTTGTCTCCCTTTCTTACTCAGGGATTATCAACCTATGCAAGGCCGGAAATCCTGGAATCCAATCTTTAATTGGTTTACTTTGCATACCAAATATGGAAGTTAGGGTGAGTATTGAAACAGCTGCATAGCAAGTTTAAAAAAGTCAGGGATAATAAGGACATTTGTAGATTCGGAAACAGTTTACAGCTTTTGTTTGCTACCTTGGCAACTAAGACTTCACTGATGCATAAACCTTTTGGGACCATCACATTTCATTTGACCGTAGATGTAGAAAGACATGGGCATTCACTTGTGTCCGGCTGGAGTCAGAGTATCAAACTGAGATATATTTGTGGTGGCACACACAAATCAGATCAACAGTTCAAGTGCTTGCAGATATTATTATTCTTTTTTTGTTTTCTAATGTGGACCTGACTCTGTGGACATTGCCCAGAGTTGCCCTTTCACACATGTAGCACAGAACAGGAGATTGTCCATGTCAGATGTGTTGTCACCTACTGGAAACACTCAGTTTGGTTTAGGTGAGGGGTGACATAATAGAAATGTCATCAATGTGCGCAGTCCCTCATTGTGAAGTCTTTGGACACTGACCAGCCCTTTCCACACATCAGCTCAGTTGGACATTACACAGACTTTGTGTCAAGGTGCAGGCAAGGTAAAGTCCATTTAATGTCCGGTCCAACTGATTTGGACATTGGTGTTCTCACATACGGCTCCTCAGGGTAATGCTCAGATAGATTCAGAGTTGCAGTGCATGTGTGAAAGCAGCTTATGGCTCCCTTAAGCCTTCAGAACATTGTGTTACACAGCAATAACATTAGGGTATTGAAAGTGTGCTTTCCAGCACCGGTTAAGGTTCTTTGTGCTATATTAAATGTGTATGTGTCTGATTTTCCCTGCAGAAAGGCTTGTTGGAGGTGTTATATGAGATATTCAGGCTCCCTGTGCCCATTGTAACTCAAGACTTCACTGAAGCTCTCCTCAGTGTTGGTGAGTGAAGAATCTTTGTACCCTCAGAGTTCATTGTTACACTTGCAGCCAGTATCTTAATATCAAGTAGATTATACATAACAGTACTTGTTGTAGTTTGGCTGTGTGGCCTTGTACGGTCAAGACAGTAATCATACTCCCAAGTGTTTTTTTGTGCTTTTCAAAATCCAAATAAGTTCATATTTTATTCACACACATAATCAACCGGTCTTTGCCTTTTTTGACTTTAGACCCTGCCAGGTTCCAGGACACCTGGAGACTGTCTGATGGGTTTGTTGCTGCTGAGGCCAAAGTCATCTTACCCCATCGGGCCCGCTCGAGGTGAGAGAGCAGAGGAGGAACAGGTTGACTCAAAAAACAGCCCAGAGTTGACACAAGCCATGAAATGACTTTTCTTTTTTCATTAGGCCTGATCTGATGGACAACTACCTGGGATTTGTCCTGTCAGCCTTTATAACCAGTGGGTTGTTAGAGGTGAGTTGGGATAGTGTTTTTTAGACCTTTGCACCAAGGGATTAATTTATATAACAGTTGGCTCTTAACTACTAATAAAATGGAAATTGATATTTGGCTTGAATGTTTTTAGGGAAGATATAAAGTCCTGGCACCTGTGATTTATTAATTTTATTACAGTTATACACCACTTATCTGCATTACACTTCTGCACAGGAGCTTCATGGTGTGAGTGTACCTGTGAAGCCACAACCTCATCTCTCACCTCCCACTTGTCTCTGTAGGGTCTTGTTGAAGTTGTGACCAGTAGTGATGACCAACTCGCTGTCAGAGCCACCATCCTGTTGGGAGAACTCCTACACATGGTAATGTGAACGTTGGGAAAGTATCTGAGACACACAGCGTGTTTTGGAAAACTGGAAAGAAAGAAAATATTATTTTGCCCACTGAAACCTAGCACACTGACAAAGCCCTAAATGTGCGTGCTTGTGTGACACTGTAAAATAAACAAGTGAAGATTTGTGTATTTTCAAACGCTGTCTGTCACAGAGTAAGTGGTTTACTGTGATTCTAATTTCGAAATGCATCTTTGCTTTTTTCCTCCACCCGCTTCTCTCCTGTTTAGGCAAACACCATCCTTCCTCATTCCCACAGTCACCACCTGCACTGCCTCCCCACCCTCATCAACATGGCCGCCTCGTTTGACATCGCCCAGGAGAAACGACTGTGAGTACACAGTCACACACACACACGTGCTTGCTAATGCTTCTTTTCTAAAAACAGAATCTCTCTGATCAGTAGTATTCTTAACTGTGATCACAATACAGTAATTGATTCTGAACACACTTTATTTGATAGTATTGTAGAGAGAGACAGAAAATGGGGAGGCAGAGGGGGGATGACATGCAGCAAGGGGCTGCCCGATGTGGGGGTGCCTGCTCTGCCCACTGCACCACACGACGCCCCCATGTGTATTTTTCTGTGTGTTCCAGTCGGGCGAGTGCAGCAGTCAACAATCTGAAACGTTTCCATGAGAAGAAGAAGAAAGGTTTGAAACCACACAGTCTTTACTTGGACCACATCATCCGCAAGTCCGTGTCCTCGCACAACCGCAGAGAATCACACTCGCGTTCCCACAGGGACATCTATGTCATTAAGGTAAATATGAATGTGCTTTAAGTGTTCATGCTGCAAAATATTAAGGTAGTTGAAGTCGTGTGTTTGTTATCCCACCCACAGTGCACATCGGTTTAATGCCTGCCCACTACAAACATCTGGGGTGTCTTTTGTTGGCTGACGCAAACTGAAAAATGGGGAAACAGATACAGTAACTTCCATTACAAATGATTAAAAAACTTGTTTCACCTTAAATATAGTTTTATTGACATGTTATATATTTTTTTTTATCTTAAATGACCTAGATTGGAGGTTGTGTGTATAGTCAGATGTGTGCAGCCTGACGTTTGCTCACTAAGTGCTGCTTAAACCACTACTTCTCGTGTCCAATTTCTACATGTGTTGAGTATACAAAGATACAACGTGTGTATGAGAGGGAATTGCAGTGAACTGTTTACTCTTTCCCTTTCTTTCTGCAAAGTGGATGAGTTAAATAAGGAGAATGAACAACATTTTTGCAAAGCACAACATGTCATAATAACTAGTGCTTCTTGCTTTGTAGAGTGATAAACATCAACAGCTACATATTCCTGTTTTTTTAAATCAATGTTTTCTGCCTCCCAGGACACAGAAGAAGCTCTGATGATGAACCTGAGAGACAGTCACATTCTCAACCACAAGCAGAACCTTGAGTGGAACTGGTTGCTCATTGCCACCATCCTTAAGGTCAGGCTGTTCTCATGTGGCACCACAGACTTCATTATCAACTTCTTTTCCTTGTCTAATATTGTCATGGTGTTTTTTCTTTCCCAGTGGCCAAATGTAAACCTCAGGAACAACAAAGACGAACAGATGCACAAGTAAGACCCCTTCATATCTTAAAAAAAAACCCACTGCAGTATTTGAAGTGGTTTGCTGTGATTCCACAACATCTTGTTTTTTTGTTTTCTGTGTTATACAGGTTTGTGCGGAGGCTGCTGTACTTTTATAAGCCCAGTAGTAAACTGTATGCAGGGCTGGCGCTGGATCACGTAAAGGCCAGACAACTCACAGTGGTTGGTTGTCAGTTTGTTGAGTTCCTCATGGACTCAGATGAGGTCAGAGAGGTGTGCATGAACACACGTGCAACAGGCAAATTCCTGTTTTTTTTTAACCTTTGTTATTTTCTAACATGCCACTGTGTCTCGTCTTCCTTTTATCACCAGGATGGCCAGGGTTACCTGGAGGACCTGGTGAGGGACATGGTGTCATGGCTCTCCTCGTCCTCAGGACTGAAGCCCGAGCGCTGTCTACAGAGTAACGGCCTGCTCACCACACTCAGCCAACACTACTTCCTCTTCCTGGGGACGCTCTCTGCTCACCCACAGGGAGTCAAACTGCTGGAGAAATGTGGCCTGTTTCAGTGGTGAGGGAACAGAAAAATCTCAGAGCTTCCTCTGAGCTCTCCCACGCCTGCATAGTGAAAGAACCTCATGTTTCTCAGTCTCATCTTTTGATGACATGTTTGAGTTAGGTCCCACCAACAACTCCAGTGTGTAATTTTTGCACTGGTTTTCTGTTTTTGCAGCCTGCTGAATCTGTGCTCTGTGAAGAACCAGGACGCTGTGCTGAAACTTGCTGTATCCACACTGGACTACAGCAGAGATGGTCTAGCCAGAGTGATCCTCTCCAAGATCCTCACTGCTGCTACTGATGTAAGTCAGCCACAGGAACACGAGGCATCAACTCATCATAAGAATACACTGGAAACAAGTGTCTCTTTACAAGAACTGCAATAACCATGTCCCTTCTTTCCCACGATACTTCCCGTCTCTCCGAGCAGATCTGTCGGCTGTATGCCACCAAACACCTCCGCGTGCTGCTGCGTGCGGGCGTTGAGTTTTTCAGTAGCTGGGGCATGGAGCTGCTGGTGACGCAGCTTCACGACCACAGCAAGGCAGTGTCCATGGAGGCACTGGATATACTGGATGAGGCCTGCGAGGACAAGGTGACGTGCATAACTTAGCGCAGTCAGCACAACTCCTATTAGAGAGTGTGAGAGACTGGCTGAATTTAAAGCAGGATGTCGTAGTGGAAAGTGCATGTAAATGCTGCATCCACTCCAGCGAACAGATTTTACTCAAAGACGTCTAATGGATATTGATTCACTCGGATATGAGCTGTGTCGTTGTGTCCTTTGGTTTGCTGTCTGACTGACTGCGTCTTGCTGCTTCACAGGCCAACCTCCATGCTCTCATCCAGCTGAAACCAGCTCTGTCCCACCTGGGAGACAAAGGCCTCCTGCTGCTCCTCAGGTGAGTATGAAACAAATCAGTACTGCTTAGTATTTGCTGCACTCACATCCCCTCTTAAATGAAACTATATGTCCTCTTTGTGCTGTCCAGGTTCCTGTCCATTCCTAAAGGTTTCTCCTACCTCAATGAGAGGGGTTACGTCAGCAAACAGCTGGATAAATGGCAGAAGGTATTATCTGGATTTTGGTATAATTACTGATGTGCAATCTAATTAGTAATGGTTTTTAATTATTTTGCCTGTTCGATCATGAGAAGATTTTATTTTTACTGTGCGACCTCAACATGTTGTGTGTTTCAGGAATACAACATTAAGTACGTGGACCTGATAGAGGAGCAGCTCAATGAAGCACTAACAACCTACCGCAAACCTGTTGATGGAGACAACTACGTCAGACGCAGCAACCAAAGGTTAGAAGCAATCAAGTTTCTAAATTGTCGGTCACCAGTAGCTCACAATTCAGATGATGTGCTGCAAACGATTGCAATCTAATTTCTTCTGTCATGCCTCCAGGTTACAAAGACCAAATGTATATCTCCCTGTGCACTTGTACGGTCAGCTGGTCCATGATAAGACAGGCTGTCATCTTTTGGAGGCTCAGGTAAAGACTGTTTCTCTGCTCAGCAGCACAGCTCTGTGCTCCTTCTTTTTAATTTCCTTCACGTGTCTCTGGGGAGCTGTGGGTTGCCCAGATTTAGCTGCCTGCCATCCTAACATCTGTCTTTTTTTGTCTCCTCCAGAGTGTGGTTCCTGACCTCAGCTACACGGTTCGCTCCCCGATGCTGGACACCTGGGAGGGTATTAAACAGCTGAAGGCTGCTCTCTGGGCACTGGTTGGTAACATTTGGTATCTTTTTATGGCACATCAATTACTCTGACACAAAACAAAATGATAATGATAGTTGTAAAGAGACTTTCGGTTAATGTGTGTGTGTTTTTCACGCAGGGCAACATTGGCTCTTCAAACTGGGGTCTGAATCTCCTGCAGGAGGAGAATGTCATCCCTGATATCCTCGCTCTGGCTCAGCACTGTGAGGTCCTCTCAGTACGAGGGTAAGAGTCTACCAAAAAAATACCCACATTTCATTTTCAAGGAGTACACTAGTTTAAACTGAGCAGATTTTTGTCTCCCCATGTATGTAGGAGTTTTTGCTTTCTTCTGAAAGAACACGATGTTCACAGTAAACAGGGTTTTCTGGTGATGAGGGCAGCTGAAAATATAAATAAACAGTGATGTGAAAAATGTGATTTAAAAATGTCTTATTATCCTGCAAACCTAGCAAATTAATTAATTATATTTTGAAAACTATTTTCATTATTGATTAAAGACTTTTATGAATAGTTTAAACATTTTAAGCAAAAACACCAGCTTTGTCATCCCAACCATGGTGTGGCAAATACTGTGCTCATTTAGTGTTGAGAATTAAGTTTAGATGCTCTGTAATGAGACTTCAGCTGCCTATCAACATTTTAAATTTGTTTGTCTGTGTTCAGCTACACTGGATTAGCTGAAGTTTAACAATGATCCACCTCACTGTGTTGACCTGAAAGAAATCAACGAAAAGCAGAACTTGTGCATTTACTAACGGTCACCTCCCGTCCACAGGACATGTGTTTACGTGCTGGGTGTGATCTCCAAGACCAGGCAGGGTTGTGAGGTGCTGAAGCAGTATGGTTGGGATGCAGTCAGACACAGTCGCAGGACGTTGTGGCCCGTCACTCCAGATGAGGTGGATACACAGCTGACCTCTGAACTTTCCTCGGTGCCGAGCACCCTCAGTCTGAACTCTGAATCCACCAGCTCACGCCACAACAGCGAGAGCGAGTCTCAGCCCAGTACGTACACTGTTACCCCATGATAATATGGCAGCTGTAATAATTCATGTTAGCTGGGATTTGCTCCTATTGTATTCTTAATTTACTCTTTGTGGTTTCAGACATGTACATCCTGGACGACGACAAGTGTGACGTTCTGGACCAGTCGGACGAGTCCTCTTTCTATCTGCACCCCAAACCAGTCAAAGACCGCAGCCCCTTCACCATCCTGGCCTCCACACGCTTTGTTCGCACCCGCCTCCTCAACTCTCTGTCCCTTCCCAGCAAGAAACTGCGCTCCACCAGCGACCCCAAGACCCCGTCGGGCTCTCGCACCCCCTCCGAACTCAAGGGGAGTATGAGGCGGAACAGGACAGTGACAGAACCCTCAATCTACAGCCCAAACCAAGGGGATGTTTTCACCCCTGTGTATAACGGCAGAGGAATGCCGAAGAGTCCCACAGTGAGCCTGGAGACGTCCTTTGTGGGGACCAGGGGGGGCTCTGAGGAGCACCTCGTGGATGGAAGGCTGGCTAGAGGAGGTGGCTCAGGCCTGGGACTCAGTGGTCTAGGAGGGCACGGGGCTGTGGAGCATCCCAGCCGAGAGAGGGAGCAGAGCAGCCGAGAGCGTCTGGCAGGGGGAGATGGTGGTTCCTCTTCCAGCGGAGGCAACGTGGGAGGGGGTGGAGGAGGTGGCGGAGGTACTCAGTTCAAAAGCCGCAGTCAGAGCTTTAACACAGACACCACAACTAGTGGCATCAGCTCCATGAGCTCCAGCCCCTCCAGGGAGACCGTCGGAAACCCTGAGCATCCCGAACCGGAACCGGACTCTTCTGACTGCGTGAGCCTCAACACGGTGGTGTCCGCCAAGACTGTCAAAACACTCTCCTCCCTCACCCCCCAGGCCCAGACCAACCACATGTCAACGTCCAAGTCCTCCACCGTCTCTCTGGTACCTCCCGGCTCCTCGCACACTCTGCCTCGCAGAGCTCAGTCTCTCAAGTCTCCTTCAGTAACCACCATCAAGAGCCTGGCTGACTGCAGCTTCATGTACACCAGCCCGAGAGACGCCCTGGGCTACGCCACGCTGAAGAGGCTGCAGCAGCAGAGGATACACCCGTCTTTGTCTCACAGTGAAGCGCTGGCTTCGCCCGCTAAAGACGTGCTGTTCACCGACACCATCACTATGAAGACTGGCAGCTTGGACTCCAGATTAACACCTCGCAGGTAAATCAGCTGTCACAACAGGGACTGCATGACGGAAAGGTGCCACTATATCTGCCTGTCAACATGAATGTATTGATTATTTTTTTCTTAATTGGGTTGTCATTGCATGATCGGATAGACATCTGTTCACTCGTCTTCCGCCTGTGTTGCTGCTGTAGCTTGAGCAGCTGTGTGTCAGGGGTGGAGTTTGCTTTCTGTGTGTGTGTGATGATGTTTTTGTGCACCCTCTACCATGTCTGTCAGGCTGTCAGATAGGAGGGATACGTGTCCAGATCCGAGCATCTTAACACCGTACCGCAGGCTCTCCAGATCACTTGCACCGTGGTGGGTGGACTGACCCATTGTCGTGCTTAGTGGAGTCATAGCTTCTAGCTCCAATCAAGCCAGACAAATGTGTTGTTGCTGCTTTTACTTCAGGAGCTCTACGCCTAGAGTTGTTTTGCCATTGCTTTTGACTCCTGTAGCCCCGTAGTGTATACGTGCCCCTTTTGGAGCTGTATCCCTTTTATAGGGGTGTAACCATCACACAGGTAATGTATGCAATATAGATGTGGTCATACAGTGTAATTGTCACAGACGAAGAATGGGTGGAGGAATTTACCTCGGACCAAAAATGAGGGAATGTGTTGGTGAGTGTGAAAAGTTGAAGTGTGTGGGAGTGAGTGTGCTTTAGCTCTCTCAGCACACAGACTCTTAACGGTGCCCGAGGGCAGCGCCATGCTGTGAGTTCACCTGTAGCTGCTGCAGTATGTCGGGCTCTAGAGCCTGTTGTGACCCCAACATCCCTCTCACTCTCTGCTCACCAAGTCTCCATCTCTGTGCTTTTATCCAACATTTTTTTCACTTACTCCCCATGCTCCTTTTTCTGTCCCAGCCTCTCCCCCCGGATCCTCTCACGCACCTCTCCTCTTGCCCTCCCTAGGTTTCTGAAAGCCCTGAGCTTCGCCTCTCTGGATAAAGAGGAACTACTCAGTCCCATCAACCAAAGCACCCTTCACCGCTGCTCCTCGGTGCGCTCCATGGTCTCTAGTGCCACCTTTGGGTGCAATGACGACTACATCGGCCTCGCACTGCCCATGGACATCAGTGATATGTTCCACATCCGAGACCCGGCCTACTTTCAGCAGAGGATCAGCCCCCCATCCGAAGAGCGAAAACGTTTCCTCTTTGGCGATGGAGATGGTACGTGCTACTTCCTGTCATGTTAAGTGACAAATATGTGAGTTTTTCAAAATAGATTGATCAGTTTGATCTGTGTTGGGTTTTTCCCTCTAGGTGATCGTCCTGCTATCCCAGCACTAAAGCAGCAGTTCAGTATCTCTGAGCTGATTGTGTGCCGCGGTGACAGCCAGAACCACACGGTGGGTGCAGAGGAGACGGGACTGCAGGAGCACACAGAAGAAAACTGCCTCTACTGTGTTGGAGCCATGGTCCTCGGATACCCCACACAGCCACAGCTCAACAGCACACACCCTCGGACAGGTGAGCCAACATGTGCACACACGAAAATGATTAACATGGACCTACTTCAAATTAAGGGCAGAATATAAGTGTTCTTGTTTTTTTTTTTCACACAGACTATGTTGACTTCCCATCATGGGGAGGTCAGACTGGCCATCGTCTGGAGGTGATGCCTCAGTCCAAGTTCTCTGGGGTTTCAGGTTGCAGCGACGCTGCTGTGTCACAAGGCTCAATCAGTAGCACACCCACACCTGGTGACATTGTCATAGGTAAGAATAACCAACAGTGCAGGAAAGTAAACCTTTCATTTGGAACTAGTTGCGCAATTGGAATCATTTACAGAGTTAACTTGCATGGTATTCAATAGTGCAGGGGTCTTCAACGCTTTTCAGGCCAAGGACCCCCAAACTGATGGAGAGATGGAACAGAGACCCCCTACTCTATATATAGTGTATAAATTGTGTTTTATATTAAATAAAGTATAAACATACCTTGTTATTGTGCATCCAGTACATCCAGCTATTGAAATAATAAACAGGTTCATATGTTCATGTTTTTATTTTAAACATGTGTAAGTACAGTGAGTAGGGTGGCCATACCATTGCCTTGTTTACTGATAAAAAAAAAATAGAAAATACTTTGCACATCAATTTGATTGACAGGTGAATAGGAGAGGGACAAGTAGATCCACAGAAGTGCAGATAGAATATAGAGACTCCTGAGC
The DNA here is from genome assembly GCA_900303245.1 of Selene dorsalis. Classification (NCBI taxonomy): domain Eukaryota; kingdom Metazoa; phylum Chordata; class Actinopteri; order Carangiformes; family Carangidae; genus Selene; species Selene dorsalis. The sequence continues at coordinate 71,538 of OMNW01012062.1, read as the reverse complement.
ACTGTAATACTTGGACAGACAAAATGTATTAATGGTGGCAACCTTCTACACTTAACTGGCACCAATGCCAGTATCAACAATGTTTGGCACTGGCATGATAATCATGCACACAAGCTATTCAAATTGACATTTTATTTTAAACATAAATGAGGAAATGACAATGAAAAATTATTAAAAAATCAACCCAAATTTTCATGACCCCCCCTGCAGTACCTCTGCAGACCCCCTGTTGAAGACCTCTGCAATAGTGCATACACCACCACCAAACAGTCCTACACATGTTTGCCTTGCTCTGATAGATCTGCACCAAAATTTAATGATTTCTTTTGTGGCCCCATGACTGCAATAATCCTGGTGTAGGGATGGTGGTAACAAACACACACCTGACAAGCACGAACCACAATGATGAGAAATAGAATCAAGATGGAACAGGGAAAATATTTTAAAAGCAGATTGTACGTACTGTAAATTGTTTTATTGTGGTGAATATTGAATATTTATTTGCGTCCTTCAGATGGAAAGGCGATATCAGAAGACGGCCCCGCCTCTCGAGTCTTGCTGAGGAAAGAGGTGCTCCGCCTCATCATCAACCTCAGCTCTTCTGTAGGAACCAAAGGCCACGAAACAGGACTACTGACGTAAAGCTCTTTTTTTCAGTGTATATACAAGATGTGTGTTGAGTTGCGGATCAATACAAGATTTTTAATGTCCTGTTAAATTTCCCCCTCCCTTTAGGATAAAGGAGAAGTTTTCATATGCATTTGATGACATTTGCCTGTACTCCGAGGTTTCTCACCTCTTAGCCCACTGTATGTTTCGCTTGACCTCAAGACGTTTCATACAGGAACTCTTCCAGGATGTGCAATTCATGCCAGTAAGTGATCACACCACCCCCTCCCCTACATTTACCAAAACTCACCATATATCCACTGGACTCAGTCATTGTTCCTCTTTTTCAGATGTATGAGGAAGCAGAGGCAATCCTGACCAAATTACCAAAACCCGTCGATGAGGACGTTGACCCTCCTGCAGAATCCTGATCATTCTCCCCCCTGTTTGTGCTCCCTGCACAGCCCTGGTCCTGCCGCCCTGCAAACATGGAACCGAAAGCAAGACTTGTGAGAAATTAAGTTATGGCTCTTAAGATGGGGAAACATTTTGGCAAGTTTTCTGTTGCTTAGAACAGAGTACCCTAGCCAAGGATGATGATGATGAGGAGGAGGTTGTCATCGCTCACCTTTCTTCTAGCAAATACGAGCTGGAAACAGAGGACATCAGTATCAGTACACAAAATTTAACCCGACACGCCTAATGCTGTCTCAGACTTTTTTTTAACAGGAAAAAGGGGGAGCAGTTTAACCAAATACTGTTTTCAGATGGGTTTGGCAATCTTGAGCAACACTCAATAATACATCAACATAATGCTTAAGGACAAGCTGGATCATTAAGACAAAGACTCACGCTGTGTTTAAAAAAAAAAAAAAAAAAAAAAAAAAAAAAAAAAAAAAAAAAAAAAAAAATAACTAAAAAAAAAAAAAAACAACAACTCACAT
>OMNW01012062.1:57821-69965 GCA_900303245.1 Selene dorsalis | reverse complement strand
AAAAAAAAAAAAAAAAAAAAAAAAAAAAAATCAAAAAGGAAAAAAAAGAAAAAATTCTATCAACATTTTATCTGTTTTCCAGAGGCGGTGTTTTCCTGTAATGAAATGAATAAGGCATGTTGTTGTGTCTACCCAGTGATTCCTTGGACCTTGCGTTCTTTTCTCCTTATGAAATAAAACACTACAGAGGAATCCTCCTGTTTTTAAAAACGTATCTGGAGCCTTCCTGGTTCATATTTCACCCTGACCTGTGATCTGTTCTAGCCAGATATGTGCTTTTGCTTCTCTTGCCTCACCACTTCCTACAACCTGTAGCCTCTTGTCAGCACAGACAGCCAATTACTTTTCTATTTCTTGTATCTCAGACAATCAAACATCACTAGTATTGTATTTTCTAAAGCACTATATATACCACCCTTACACAGTACATGAGAAGAATAGCATGTAATTTAATGCTAGTTTATGCCATCCTTTACTTCCTTAGGACCTTTAATGTTTTTTCTTCAGCCATTGCATTATTAGAAAGCTTCTCAGGAGGCGGGTGGATCTTTGGAGAAATGCTCGGTCGTATAAGTTTTCTGTAGAATGACTCATTACAGATTTTAGTACCAAACTCTGCTCACAGATGTTTCCTAAACCTGCATAAGCCCAGCAGCTGCCCGAATCTATGCCTTCTTACCTCTGTGCTTCACCTCCACTGCATGTGCAACAAGCATGGCAAAGTTGTAACGTCACCTTAACGCGTTTCTTGCTTGTAAAACTTTAAAAGAAAAAAGGTTGCCATTACATGCTGCCATTACATTGTAGGAATATAATTACCCCTGAATCTATTTCCACAATGCAATATCACTGTCTGTCATTGGCTGAGATGGAGGAGAGTAGGATGGGGGGTTGCGATGACTTAAGGATTTGTAAAAGGTTTCCAGGGAAACAGGGATCTCTGTTTCCATTGGCTTGTTTTTGCTATAATGCTGCTACAAAAATGGACTCATAGAGAGATGATTCATAGATCAGCTGAGTGATGTCAGATCCGATCTATTTATTGTATGTCTGTACCATAGAGTGAGCTCAACCAGAGAAGAAAAAAGTTATTTATATTTTTTCCTCAAGACTGTATTATAATTTAAAAAGATTTTTTTCTTTTTTTTTTTTTTTTTTGCCTGAATCGTGGTTTCCCTTGTATAATGTGTACAGTATGTTTTGGGGGCATTGATGACCTAAAGAAACATACAATCCTATCAAAGGGATGCATTGTTAATAAAACAAAATTTGAAATACCCAAAATATTTGACAAATTTCCTTTTTTTTCAACTTTTCGTTTGCATGTTTTACTTAATTCACTCATTTTATAGGAATGACACAATGTCCTTCTGTCTGAAGACAGCAGAAATATTTAGTTTCTCTTGTGGAGATGATTGTAAAGATGAACTGCTTCTGCAATAGCAGTGATCAATTTCCCAATTTCCCAAAGGTAGAATAAACTGTCACCTCAACATACCTATAGTAAGCATGATTTATCCAGCTAAACCTGTTTAAATTTATAGACGTAAGAGATTTCAATACAATACAAATCATGCATAAAGCGAAAAATTGACAATTACCACCAAGTATCCAGAGGTTGTTTAAAATGAGGGACTGTCAATACCACTCAAGAGCAGCATTAATATTTGAAAAATCAAATATTAGTCAATGTCAGTAAATGTCAGTAAGGGGAGTGACCCTGGGGAATAATAATTCTGGAAATGTTAAAACACACTAAAAATGCTCAAAAAACTTTACAAGAATAACACTATCCCAAAATAAAAAGGAGCCTACACCCGAAAAAATCAAGTATTTAATTCTCTTGGTACTTTGTAAATGTAACAAAAAATACATTTTCATTCATTCACCTTGTCCTACTTTAATAAAGCTTAGAACTCTGTTTCCGTATTTAAAGACAATCACCTAAGCACACACCTGTTGTGTGGCAACTCCAACTCTTTGTTAGAAAGCCCACAGAAAGATGGAAAATAAACAGATCTTACTACTCATGATTAAAACCAAACACTTGTGTCATAAAGTCAGGGTGCAGTGGGAATCGAGGGAGGGATTTTATGGTCCTGAAGGCAACTTGATTGAATGGTGATAAAATTGTACGCCATTTTATGGCATAAAAGTGACATAAAACTAGTGATAAGAGTAACAATATATTTTATATTATCAATGACTCAATAGTTTTTGGACTCCTGAATAATAGTATGTACAAACATGTTATGTCCAAATCAACATTTCTGCGAGGCCAGCACTCCCTGTTTAGAAATTCACAAGCACCTATAACAGAAAACTAAAACACCAAATGTTATCAATAAGGATATTTATTCACATAATAAAAACTTGATTGCATATTATGCAGCAATAGCATCATACTGCATATTGATGAAACGCTGGAGTGTGTCATTGTAAATCACTTGAAACAGTACTAATGTGAAGTATTCACACATAAAATAATTGCAGTCAATAAAAAAATACAAAATTCGAGAACATTTGTCAACTTCCTGTCCTGTGAATCTTGCTTAGCAGCAGCATGCGTGATGAGAAATGTGTTGTCTTTCATTTGTTGAGACAAGAAGGTTGACTCTTATTGCAATAGTCCGCTCCTGCATTGCTCAGAAATATTGCCCAAATGTGTGTTGTTGTTGACAGTCCCACCAGTCCATTTCTGATTGAGGTACATAGTTAAGTTAATGATGTCCATATGGAAGAACCAAATACCTGACTCTGTGTTTGCTATTTGTCCTTTTCTGTGTCCATCTTTGTGCAGTTTGTGACAGAGGTATTTGCTCATTAGTGCTTTTAAGAGGAGTCTGTTGCTGGTGCTCAGAAACGGTCAAGTCTCTCCTCCTTTTGGTTTTCCATACTTTCTGGTGGTGTGCTGGCCTCTCTGGTGATTTTTGTTGAGTTTGAGTCTGACTCTGGTTTTACCTCATTGTCTTCATAGCTAAGATTATCATAGGTTTGTTTCCTCATCTCCAGCTCCTGGTTGGCCTTTGCTTTGGCCTGCTGGAGCTGCAGCAGCACGGCCTTATTCACACTGGGGCCTGAGCAAAGAAAAAAGAAAACATGGAGATTTAGCCCTCGCTCTGAGTTTCACTGGTGCCCTGTCTAACGGAGAAACTAAAATGCATACCAAAGTAGCTGAGCAGCACAGGGAGGAAGATGAGGCCGTGTGCCATCCCCAGAAGTGTGATGACCAGATTCAACCGGAAGAAGAAGATCTGGATGAGTTGCGCTTTGGCAAATGCCAGCACAAGGATGCCTGGTAGGTTGGTCATAGCAACACCAGCAAATACCTTCAGAGCACAACATAAACATGATTAACTCAGACAGCAATTACTGTGTGTGGACATTTATAGAATTACCTGCATGGCACCATAGGCGAATGTTTAAGTCTTTGATTTTTTCTCGTTTAGATTTTTGAGTGTCTGCACTAGATTTTCCCTCACAGCTTACTTACCGCACTGCCCATGTTTGCTGTCGCCTCCATTGCTCTTTCCACATGTGTGGTCTTGGTGCTTAGTGCAAAGGATCTTGTCATATGTGAGACAAACTCCACTGAAATGCCCACCGCCTGCAAAGCACACACAGAAGTTCATAAAGTAGGAAATAACCATCTACATGAATTTACCACTGTTGTTTACACACTGAAAGCAATGTTCCTGTTTATCTTTCTATAAGCATATTTTCGGCAGCAGTAATCACACCTGAAAGGTCAGACGATTTCACTTTACATATCAACAGTGGTGAATAAACCCGCATGCAATAAAAGGGTCAATGGACTTCATTTGTAAAATTGGCAGAGTCTCCCTTTAATACCCATCACAGACACATCCGTACCGTGACCAGATTGATGAGGGCCACCGCGTTGTAATCAATGCCCCACAGTGTCATGACCCCCACAGTGTCCACAGTGATCATGATGATAGTGATCAGGTTGAGCAGGCCGGAGAGGGTGTCAAAACCCAGCAGCAGACAGCACACCACAAAGGTCGGCACCAGGCACATGGAGATGTTGAAGAGTCCCTCTGGCACAATAGTCAGATACTGCTCATAGAATACATTAGTTACCCTGAAAGAAGGAGATAAGCAGAGTAGTGCTTAGCTTTATGTCCAGTTCTGTATAAATAATGACAAGAAACTGCCCATAGCCCTGTAGAGTAAAGGGGACACAAAGCAGCGTGGGAAATCAAAAGTACATACGTGTAAGGAAACACTTCAAAGTCAGGAGAGGTGCCTGGTATTTTCCTCATGCCCAAGGTGATGCTGTCAGCTAGCTCTCTGGCCATCTTCAGTGCAGCAGTAAACTCCTGAGAGTTGGTTAAAGGCGTGTGGTAAGCCATGAACCGAGAAGCTGGGAATATAAGAAGAAAAAAGTTCACTTACTATCATCAACTCCATTTAAATGGATATCAGAAACATCTTTGACTGCTCTGAGGTGACTTACCTATGATTGTCCCATTCTCATCTCTCACCACGGCTGTGTCATAAGCTCCTAAACCGCTGTTGTAAGAGAAGATAAGCAGTGAGAATGTTGTTTTCATGTTGTGATGTCTTTGCATGTCTGTGGTTACGATACACACCCTTTGGGGCACTGCAGGTCAGGCCTGTTACCCAGGAAGTCAGGGAGGAAGCGGTTGAATTGTTTCACATTGGGCCTGAGGACGCCATCTGAAGGAGTAGTCATACACTTGCGCAAACAGATTAAAGCAGCTGTTGACATAGAGCAGAGTGTTAATCCACTTAGGGTCTTTCATCATAAAGATGGAAATTGACAGTAAAGAATGTGTTGATGTGGTGTGTTTTTTTCTCACATTCATTTGCAGGGCAGAATCGTCCAAAATTGGTTCCGGCGGTGTACAGACGACAACATCTGGATCCAGGGTTCAGCCAGTCGATGAAATCATCCACCCAGGAGTTGGAAGGAATAGCCAAGTAGGATCTATAAAAGGCAAGGACATAAGGTAATCAGTGGGTTAAAGAAAGACCAGAATACAAGGGTCATTGTTAAAGGATGAGACTAATGTTATGTTTCTTTTAACCAGATCTCATGAATAGACCTAAAAAATGTGTTAACATTTATTGCAACTGAGATCTAAATCTATAAAATCAGGTCAAAAATGTGTTTTGTTTTGTTTAATTTTCTAAACCGTCTATGATCTGCAGATCTTAGCAAACATCACCCAAACTTGTCTGGACTGTAAATCTGAGGCTACAGTCAGCAGCTGGTCAGCGTATCTTACCATAAAGATTGGAAACAGCTAGACTGTCTCTGTCCAAAGGTGATAGAACCCACCCAGCAGCACCTCTCACAGCTCACTGCTTAACACGATATATCTCATTTGTTCAGTCTGTGCAAAAACTAAAATGTAAATATGAGAAGTTATGCTTCTCTTTTAATGATGTCTTTATGCTTCTATAAGCTACCTGGCTCCAACTTTATACCAGCTATAAAGATATGAGAGTGGCATCTGTTTTGTCATTTGTCTGGAAGGCACTTTGGTCAGTGTGACATTTACATAAGTTAAGGTAGGAGACACACAGTTTTGGCTGATTTTACCAAACAGTTGGACGCCACACGGACACGGACATTCTGTCAAATTCCCCTTTTATGAGAGGAGTGTTGTTGTTTGTGAGTAAGCTGCTGATAATGTTAATGATAAATGTGCTTATCTCAAGGAAACAAAAGTGTGTTCTTAGTTATAATCTATCCAACAGTCATTACACTCTTCAAGTTGTTTGATAGGCATATCAAAATAACAAGGTGATTTGATATTGTATCATAATGGGTAATATCACTGTCCCTATTTGTGTACCACTTAATTAATGTAATTATAATTCATACATTTAGGTTGAACAAGAAATTATTTCTACTACACTTCAAGATACTTAAGAGGGAAAAAAAGTGGTTTTACTTAGTTTGATTAATTACAGTAATTATAGGGAATGCTTTTTATGTCTGCTCTGCTCTGTATTTATGGTGTGATCAGTTAGAGGCAGCTTTTATCTGCTCTGTGCCATTCATGTAACTCAGTTTATCATTAACTGATCTGATTGGCCAGTATGCAAAAGGTTGCTACTGTGATATCAGTAGGTTCAAGGATCTGTCAATGAAAAATGATGATGATGTGAAAAACAAAGCGAGAAACTCCCTCTTCGCTGCACTGACTGAGGAACTGGTTGACGAGAGTTGAGCATTAAAACATTAAAAAATGAACCCCATGACTCACCGTTCAGGGTAGTTGGTGGCATGCTGGATCTTCTGGGTCATTGAGAACTGATCACAGCCCACGCTGGAGCAGACTCCATTCATGCCCTCCACAGTACTGAAGTCGTAGCCTCTTTTTGTTACAAAGTAAACAGGGACTCCAACTTCAAAATATTTGTACAGGTATTGGAAATAGTCCAACATATAAGAGCCCTGCAGCAAAAACAGAACAATCTTTGTAAGGTTACACTGAAAGAAGTGTATATGGTCATTCATTTATATTTATGAAGCACCACTTACTCACCTTAGGCATAGCCAGCTCCTGATCCAGACCAACTTTGACATTAAACATAAGGAACAGGGACCCACAGAACATGAAGATAAAAACCAGCATCTGGAGAGAAGAAATGACAGAACTGATTCAAAACACACAAAAGCAAGACTTATTATAATTTCTGCACAGCAGTGAGATGTCTTATGTTAGCTGAACTGTCACTAGCTTTACCACTATGATCCTGGTGTGACGGTGTAGTAGGACAGGGGCGTAGTATTTCCTCATGAAGGGCAGCAGAAAGCCCTCGTTTGGCTTGTTGGAACGCGCTGTAGATACTGTGACGCAGCAGAGCAGTTCACATCGGTTGTTGTCTTGGCGCCGGGCGTCCAAGGACAGCAGCGCCACAAAGGCTGTCATCTGCAGGATGAAGTCCATGAGCACAGCCAGAGCAGCGTATAGAGCAAAGGACTTGACTGCTGGCATGGTGGACAGGGCCCCTTGGATAGAAAACAGAGTCAGAGTTTGTAAGCTTTTTTTTTTTTTTTTACCGTCACCTATTACACTTCATGTGTTTGTTTTTATGGGCTAAAAAAAAAGCAGAGAATGTTCCTACCTAGAAAGAAGCACACAGATTCAGACAGACTGCACAGGAGCATGCTGGGAGCTACGTTTCCAAGGACACGACCAATCTGCTCCTCTCTCTTCTCTCCAGGCCTCCGTACATCTCTCTGGAAGGATGGAAGAGTTGATGAAAGGGTGTCCATATTTTACAAAATCTTTAATTCTGCATGCTCGTTGTATACAAACCTGGAACTCCAGAACAAAGATGAAGATATTGTCAGCTCCTACAGCCAGAACCAGGAAGGGCACGACCTGCAGAATGACCAGCGAGGAGGGGATGCCGATCCAGGAGTAGAAGCCCATTGAAGCTAAGACAGAGCAGCCGACCACAAGGATCCCACCCAGACCCACCAGGAATTTGGAGTCCACCTTGAGGACAGAGTGATAAGATTCAAGATGTCTCTCTTTACTGTATAACGTCAAGGCCAATAAACCTTACGTGCTCCACTGTCAAGATAAGCACTATACAGCTGAGATAGCTATACTACAGCAGTTTCTCCTTATCATATACAGTATATGATAAGTATGGTTTCATCAAATTTACTTTCTTGATGAGGCTTATCATATCTGAAGCACGTGTTGTATACCTCTGTTTTACAGTAAACTAAATTTATGTGACAGCTTAAACTATAACCATGCCAGCATGTCTGTGAGGCTGCATCGGCAAAGATGGGCGCAATGACAATGCTAACAATGTTAACATGTTAACATTTGGTAATTAGCCCATCACACAAAGTACACCTAAAGGGTGACAGCAATGTAATTACTTTTAAAGTTTTTGATCTTGGTCATAACCTTTTGATTGTCTTACCAGTATGCGTTTCCATGAAGAGTACTCTCCTAGTGCAACAGCAATGTAAACAAAAATTACAGCATAGCTGATCATAAAGATGGGGATGTCCTCTGCTGTGGTCCGATTAATCTCATCCTCCAAAGACCTCTGTGGACACAGCAGGGCGAGAGAAGTCAAATATTAGAGGTCTAAAAGTTAAGATGGTGAGATGATAGAAAAAGAGGTGAGAACTGAATGTGACGCTTGGAGAAGCTGTGATTGCAGGCTTTTATCAGCATGTCACTGCACTGTCTTTTTTTTTCTTCTTTTAAGCATTTTTTATTTTAATGGATATGAGAGAGTAATGAGGGTCTTAAACCCTTGGCTGGCACCATAGTTTACTGTACCTCTGCCATGTATGCAAAAGTGAAGTTGGTGTTGGGGTTTCTCTTGTATTCTTGTACAATCTTTAGAAACTCCGTCTCCCATTGCATGGCCACTTTAAGCATGGGATTGCCACGATTGAAGTTGTTGAGGGAGAAGGTCAGGATGAAAGCCTCAGCGTTGATGTAGTCATCATCTGGGAGCAACAATTGATTTAATGTACAATTGAGTCATGAATGCCCCTTTTTGTTGATTGTACCTGGTGTTTCATGTGTAAAATGTGACGTTGAAAGCCACTCACTGTTATAGCCTCCCACAGCCAGAAAGGGGAAGACTGGAGCTCCGTAGTCAGCCATGCAGCTCATACCTAAAGCGGTAATGTCTTTGAAGGACAGGGGAGAGCTTGAAAGAAGAGAGAAGAAGAAAATGTCATATTTAAGTCAGTGAGAAGTTGCAGATGACTGAGTTTGTTCTTCAGCTGAAGAGTTGAATTGACATTTGATTAATTCTTACTTGAGACAGTAGATCAAGTGGTCTCTCCAGTCCACTTCTTTGGTCACTCCCAGCTGTGTCATGTTCACCTTAGCGTTAATGTTGACCACGCTGTTCTGGAAGTACTGTGGCAAACTGTTAACGGCACAGTCTGTGAGGGAAGGGCTGTTTGGGTTCAGTGGTGCGAAGCACACATCTTTCAGACTTGCTGTGCGGTTCAGATCCTCTGACCAGAACTCAATGTCCTGACAAAAGAAAGGCATCATTGTGTCAAAATAACACAGTCAGCTTTCATAAACATCATCAACTGTATGGCTTTGATTCTGGGCTCTTTACCCTTATTCGTGTCTGAAGCTCCAGCAGCTCAATGATGAGATCCTTGGATATGAGCCCACTGAAGTTCTGTGGTCCGAACAGCAAAGAATCATAAATGTGGCCTTTTCTGTTTGGAGCTGTCAGGATCAGCTGGTTCGTCCTGAAGAAGGGGTCAAAGTGTGTGTCATGGAAGTCTTTCTCTTGACGGGCCCGGCTGTTGGGAGCAGACCACAGCTCGACCGGGTCAGTGGTGAGCTCAATGGATTTGAGACCTGCAGCGAAAGCAGCCACAACTCCAGCTGACAACAGGAGCACCTTGAATGAAGATGAAATAAGATAAAATATCAACCACTGAGACATACTGTCATCTTACATTTGGCTGACAAACGTATTTGTGCAGTTATATATGGATTGATATGTTTCAAAAATATTATGAAGATATACATATGTCTTAAATCATTGTGATTGATTGCTTGAAGGACAATGAGACAATCACAGTGAAAATATTTGGATTTTCCCTTCAAAAAAATTGTCAGTTAATTTGGCAAATGATGTAGACTGTAACAGACTCTATATGGGACGGGTACTCTACTAGTTTAAAATACTTACCGTTAAGGGATAAGTGGCCATGAGGGTTCCCCAACGCTGAAACCATGCACTCATCTGAACCTGAGCTGCCAGGCTCTTCTTTTCACCCCACGTCACCTCTGTGGGATAAACAACCTGCTGGGTCACGTCATTACAGTTCTGGTCTTTGCCTTTCTTCTTTCTCTTTCCTTTCTCTTCATCCTTTCTTTTCTTAGACTTAATCATGTAGGACACAGTGAGGTAAAACAAGAAGGCAAATACCAGGAGACAGAGTAAGATTACAGAGATGGCAAGGAAGCCATCCATGCCCAACAGGCTGAAGGGGCTGGGGGGTGGAGGTGGAGGTGGCAAACGTGGGCACGACTCTTGGCAGTCCTGGCAGGAGCAGACTTCACCTCCTGATGGTGTGGTCTCATTACACCTCAGAGCGCGTCCATTGTATGGAATCATACCCTCTGGTACTCCCTCAGTGTCCCCCTCCTTTATCAGCCTGAAGTCAATGTCCAGTGGAGCCAGGCCGTTACTGGAGTCTCCCTGGAAGTCATACCAGCGCTGGGGGGTGCAGTGCTTGGCACCATACCGACCACACATGGTGGCAATTGCGAAGCCTCCAGTAGCAGGAATCCTGACATTTTTACATGACTGGAAAGCATTATCTGCAAAGTTGGTGGTGAGGAATGCCTGGTAAGCTATCACAGCCTCCCTTGTCTTGTTCAGATGGGTGACGTTCATGGCCTTTGTGACTTTTACCATCTGGCTCTGGTTGGGGCTGCAGGTGTTGATGCAATGCAGATGGGCAAAGTTCTCAACACAGGAGGGACAGCGGACCAGAACAGCCTTGGACAGGCTAAGACTCTTTCTCAGAGATTCCAGCTGTGTTATGGAGCAGCAGGCGAAAGTGTTGTCCTCACCACGGTCCAGCATGGGACACACCTGCAGCAACAACAAGCTTTTTGTTTTACAGAATGAAGACAAATACAATAAACCAGATAAAAAAGTTTTTCCAAAAATTGTCAACAATGCTTCTTTCCTGTCACCACATTAAGAAGAATGGACAGACCTGTTTAAGTTTCCTGTAGTGTTGTTTTGTGACTCGTTGAGCACGGGTGTAATTGAGACAGGGGATAGTGAGAGTGATGAGGGACCCTTCTACCGTAGGGTTAGGACCACACTCATCATAGAAAGCACAGAAGCCAGCCTCATGTTGGGCCTCGGACAACACCTGTGTGGAAGACAGATGAGGCACAAACATTTAAGAGCAGTTTCTACTGACAACTCATTTCAGTTCTCTCATTCACACTATATGTCATATATGTGTAGTCTTTGATACTATTTTGAATTTATCAGTTTCTTCTAAAAACACTTAATAACCCATAAATGTCTGTATAGTGTCATAATGACTTCAGAGCTGTACTGTATCCTGCTATGTCAGCTACTTCATGTCAGCTTGTTAGAACAATAAAATATTCAAATTCAAATATGTCCCGTATGTTCAAAGTTTATTACAACACTTCCAAATTACTTGTAAATTAATAATTCTCTTTTATGTAACAGTAATTTATTAATGTTTTATATAGTTACACATTTCAGCTAATAAAAGTGAGAACTGCTTTCTCTCATGGTCAGACATATTTATTCCATTTGTATTTTTTAAAAAGTCTATTTATTTTAACCTTTTTGTTCCATTTAATTCTCTTTTTCTTCCTTTAAAGGAAGAAAAAGAGAATAAATTGTAGTAAATAAATAAATAGTAGTAAATAAATTGTTATCTAAGTAAATAAATTGTTATCTAACCACAGTGTAAATGCATGGAATATGTACTAAATGAAATTGTTTTTCTTTTTTAACAAAATGTAATGTCAAATTGATGTCAAAATGTATAATATATGACATTCAATGTGCATTAAAAATTCAGAATATTATCAACATTATGTCTAATGTTCAATCTTTAGACAGAAAAAGAACTATTTACTGGTAGTAGAACTTGTTGTATGGACAACACTCACTTCACTTCACTTTTATGCGGACACACATGAAATTTGAAAACACATTAAAACAGCTGTTGGATTACGCTTTATTTCTCTATCTGATTTATTTTTTATCTACAATAAAATAGACTTTGGATACTAAGGTGTGACACAGCACAACAATATTGATTTAGCTTTTACATTTATGGTGCTCTACGGTTGAAACTACTTCTATAGTCCACTTTTTAGTCCTTTTAGTCCTTATTTGATAGATAACTACAATTTACAGTTTTTCTCCATTGTTTTGGCTCATTTTTCAAAACAGAAATTGCATTCTCAAAACTCTAAGATCATTTGGCAAAACAGTCTTACAGTTCAGCACAACACCACAGCTCACTTGCAAAAGCTCATAACTCTCCCAAAACAGTTCACTCGTGTCAAAACTAAATTTCTTTCTCTTATAAATAGTCAGTGCCCCCAAAATGTATCG
>OMNW01012062.1:36121-52636 GCA_900303245.1 Selene dorsalis | reverse complement strand
ACAAAAAAAAAAAAAAAAAAAAAAAAAAAAGTAACATGAAAATATATGTCTGATATGGAACAACCTCCTCTTCCATCCTCTCTCCCCTCCCTCTGTCTTGTCAGTCTGTGTAAAAGCAGGCTGGTCTAGTGTTAGTCAGGACACTGTTCACATATGCAGTGGTTGTTGTCACTGTGTAGTTACGCAGGTGTCACCGCCTTGTGTCACTTTAGAGTGTGTGGGCATGAGTTTTATTCTTCACTCAGTGATCCCTGTGGGTTAGTGGAATGACTCACTAAATGTCTGTTTGGTCGGGCAGTTAGTGGATTTTCCAGGGAGCGGGCCATCAATAAAAAAACCAAGGAGCGTTACGCACACTTAATGTTGCTATAGCAGTGGAGGTGTCTGTTCCCCTGGGTTGGGTGAACCATAACAGTGACACACCTAAATGCATCACAGCCATTACTAATTCTGATTACACTTGTTATTACCTGCTGTAAAATATCATGACATGTGAGAAATGTGCTGCTTGTATTGACAGGTATCACAGCAGTTTTTAATGAAGTGTGACACTGATAGATTTTCTCACATTTGAAGGTATCCTCTCAGCTCCCTTGATATTATTTAGTATGCGCCATTATGTGCTGCCTTGGAATCAGGTTAAGGGGCGGTTCCACTGTGGTGGTTAAAATCAATACTGTAATCAGTTAGAGCAGTAATGAGATACATAGAGAGAAATCCTTTGTCAAACCAAAATATGGGTTGGCTTAAACAGTGTCATGAGTAAAACTGAACTTGCTGAGATGGTGAAATTTTTGGCCACGAACTTCTTTGAAAGACATGTAGAGATCACGAAGGTCTGATTGTTCTCATAAAACAATTTTTTTTAGGGAATCATGAATTTATTCCAGAAAAGTTAACATATCCAGGACAAAAACATTTCCTATCCCTATGAAAAATACATTAAGGTGAGAAATAATGTAAAACACATGGCTCATTTGGAGATTTCAGACATTTTAGTACTAAAACATAATCCAAAAGTACAAATAAAGTTTTTAAAAAAGAGAACCAAAAAAAACAAACAAAACAAAAAAAAAACACATGCAACAATTTTCAAAGTTCAAAAGTAATGCTCACTATCTGAACTTCAAAATACAGTGAGTATGAAAATGGAAAAATTCTGATGCGATTCAAAATCTACGTTGCTTATTAGGTCCATAGTCTCCAGAGCCAGGGAGACCTCTGGGGAAGCCTCCCTGCCCGCCTCCTGACATGTTGTTGTTTCCTGGCCCTGGCATCATCGCTGTATTCTCAGCAGCCATGCCAGGGGTATTGGCAGGACCAGAGTTGCCACCCAGAGAGTTCCTGTTCATGGGCATGCCATGGCCGCCCATATGCATCCTCATGTCTTGCTCCCTATTTTCAGGGAAGTTGCCTCTGAAGCCCTCCTGCTGCCTCTTCATCATCTCTTCGTTGCGCATTCTCATCTCCTCCTCTCTCCTCCGGCGTTCCTCCTCCTGCCGGAGCTCAGCCTGTTTCCTCTTCTGCACCTCCTGACTGTGGAGCTCCTCCATCCTCCTCAGCTCCTCCTGACGCCTCAGCAGGTCCTGCCTCATCAGCATCACCTGATGTTCGTGTCTGGCCGCCTCCATCTCAGCCTCCAGCTTCTCCTGAGCCTCTTTCATGTTGCGGTCCACCATTTCGTACTGCTGCTTCTCCATCTCCATCAGGGCCTTCCAGCGCATGGCATACTCATACTCAAAGGAGCCTGGTTGAGCAAATCGAGGTGGCTGCTCACGCTCTTTGTGATACTGCTGGTTTTTGTTCATGAGCTTCTCTGACAGTCCCTCCTCTTCATCAAACTGTTCCATAGGCTCCACTGTAATAGGGCGGGGGAAAGCTGTGAGAAGGTAGGCACCATCAGTGCACTTATCCAGAGCCTTTCTAGCTGCTGGCTTTGAGGTGTACTCCACAATGCCTTTCCCTGTGGGCCTCCCCCTGTCATCCACTATGACCACAGCTCTTTCTATCTGACCAAAGACAGCGAAGGCCTCCTCCAGCAGCTCGTTGGACACAAACTCTGGCAAATTCTTTACACCTAAAGCTGCGCCGTGTGTTGCAAACCTCACTCGTATGGGTCTGCCTTTGAACAGAGTATCATCTAGCTCGGCTCTAGCGATCTCTGCTATGATCCTGGTCTCCAGGCGGATGAAGCCGAAGCCTCTTTCCTTGTTGACAAAAATCTCACTTGCCTTTCCGTACTTGGCGAACAGCTTCTCGATTTCCTCCTCGGTAACTCCGGTTGGGAGGTTTCCCACAAACAACCTGCTGCGCTGGGTGAAGGTTTTCTCCCCGGGCTTCCTGAAGCTGTGCAGGTCCAGGGTTAAGGCCTCATTGGGTTTCAACTGTTCGCTCGGCTCCGGCTGCTGGCCATTAGTGTTTGTTCCTCCGGGCTTCTTCTGGTCTCCCGGGCGGTTCAGGCCGTGGTTCTGCTGGGGGCCTTTGTTTCCTTGCATGTTTGGCAACAAAATTTAATCCCAGGTCGAGGAACCGTTAAAAAAAAACACGCAAACTCTCAGCAGATAGTGGCGCACAAAGAGCTGCGAAAATGGCGAGGCTGCGTGCTGCCGCGACGCTATTGTGACTTCACTTTAGTGCGACGTATGTATATAAATGTATGACGTATTTTGTGCGACACTGTGGAAAAAAAGACAGTCTATTCCATTGATCTATTGTTCTTTGCAAAAAAAGTATAATATTCTCCGTTATGTCTCTAAGTGTGTCTCATTTCTAGTGAACGTTGATATAGATTATTTGTGGTGCGTTTAGTTTTTGTGTTTTGTGCTGCGATACCACAGCAGCATTTTTCTCGCGAGAATGCGCATGCGTCTTGAAAACTCCGGCAATGTTAAGCGGGTGATTTCGCGGGAATTGCATATTTGGCTCGCTCACAAGGGACGAAATATAAAGGAAAGGGGAAATAAAATAAAATACAACGTATTTCCCAATTTAAGACGGGCAACAGCCGAAGTCTGACTTTCCTTCAAGGGTAAGGCCGTTAATTCTGCTCGCGATATTGGCTCCTTAACAACAGTCGGCATGTTTTGAAGGAGCGCAGGCGGCTGTCACTGACGTCAGGCTAATAACATGGGATTTACCGGGCGGTTGAAATCAGTAGTAAATGTGTCAACAGCTAAGAATTAATATACATTTCTGCTAACCTCTCCTGCTTCAGGACAGTCATGTTCTCCGATCTAAGCGCCCAGAAGGAGGGCTCTTCTCTGCTCAGCCGCCCTGCCTCCGATGACCAGGGGCCGGTGTTTGAGAGGACGTCGCTGGCCTACAGTCCCTGCTCCGAGCGCTACAATGTTGGGGATAGAAGCTTCAGTCGTCAGTATGCTCATATTTATGCAGCACGACTCATGCAGATGAGGCCTCTGCTGTCAGAGAGAGCCCGGCTGAAGTGGGGTAAGTACAGGTCATCTTTCAACCTTCAAGTGGGAAGCATTTCTGTTATGTTTTATGTTATCTCATCTGTTTGCCCTTTCTGTCTCTGCCAGGATCAGATGTGGTTATCAGGAAGTTGTGTGATCTTCAGACAGGAGAGCAGTGTTGCATTGTGGGCACCTTGTTCAAGCGTATGGACTTGCAGCCATCTATTTTGAAAGAGATCAGTGAGGAGGTTTGGACACAAGCTGGATTCACTGCCTGCATCACATGTGAAATTGAATCAGCTCTCCTGGAAGTGTCATGCCTCACCTCTGTGTTTTTCTTTCCCCTTTAGCACAACCTGCTGCCTCAGCCCGCTCGAGCCAAATACATCAGTGACACAGATGAGCTGATTCTGGAGGATGAGCTCCAGAGGATTAAACTTGAGGGAAAAATCGATAGAGACAAGTGTGTGACAGGTCAGGAGTTTTTTTTAAAGGATGCTGCATCACGATCAACTCGTTTTTTGAATGTGTGTCTTGTATGTCATGACATTTTCTGTTTTCACTCTCAGGTAGTATTGTTGCAATATATGGAGCTGAGAGAAACGATGGGAAGTTCACAGTTGAGGACTTTTGCACAGCTGATCTCCCTTTGCAGTCAGCAAGACCTGCACTCAGCTCAGACAGGTGAACACATAGAGCTACACCTACAGAACCTAAATCCCAGCTCTCTGTGGTAATGGGATCTAAAGACCTTGTCTGTCTTCCTTCAGGTTTGTGCTTCTGGCCTCGGGACTGGGTCTTGGCAGTACTCATGCCGACAGTATGCTGGGGCTACAGTTGCTGGTCGACATGGTAACTGGCCAGCTTGGTGACCAGGGGGAGCAGAGTGGAGCAGCAACAATTTCCAGGGTCCTTCTGGCTGGAAACCTCCTGAGCCAAAATACTCAGGACAAGGATGCATCAACAAAGGTGAGAGAAACTAGACCTGGATTTAACCTTGACACTCATTTGATTGTGTTTATAGTGATACTCTCTCAGTGAAGAGGAGATCAGATATCAATATATACAGATATCAAGTATATTCTACCCTCTTTCTGTTTCTAGGCCAAATACCTCACCAAGAAGTCTCAGGCTGGCAGTGTGGAGGCCATTCGTCTGTTGGATGAGCTGCTGCTTCAGCTGGTGGTGAGTCCATGTTTGTTCCTCGTATGTCTGTATTTGTTCATTTATGTCCACTTAGCTTAAACATTGCAGTAAATCCAGGTCTACTGGAACATTAGTGTGCAGTGTGTGTTCAATCTGTCTCATAGAGCTGTTAATTCACTTTGTCTATTTTGAAGGCTGCGACCTGTTCAGGTGTTGAAGTCTATTTCTTTGTACAGAGATGTTACTGTCTTTCCCCCACTGATGTAAAAGGTATGGACAGAATAGTGGAAACATTTGTCAGAATAATGCAAAACTGTTTTACTCCACCTCAAGCTGCGGCTTCCAAAATAACCATAAAGTCGAGTTAATACCTCCCAGAAACATTTTGAATACACACTGTACATTATAACTTTTAAAAAAGTTTAAGTTTTAGTTAGGAGCACCTCATTACCGTCCAACTGAGTGTATATTTTCACTTCAGAGGGACATACAGTAAGTTAACATTAAGATGAGCACTTGTTTTTTGACTCTGTACAGACAAAGGAATTGATGACGCATTGACAGATAAATTGTCAAAGGAATTAGAAACCCAAGAGAAAAATGTTAAAGTAGTGTATGAACTTCAGGAGGAGCTATAAGATGTACACACACACACACATGTCATATGCCACTCTCGTGCTGTCCCAGGCCTCTGTTCCAGTGGATGTAATGCCGGGCCAATATGACCCCACCAACTACACTCTGCCACAGCAGCCTCTCCACCGCTGCATGTTCCCCCTGTCCTCAGTATACCCCACTCTACAGCTGGCATCCAACCCATTCCAGGCCAACGTTGATGGAGTGAGGTCAGCACCATCACGCACATGCACTGTCTTCTCTCTCTAAACTAAATGCACACATATGCTTAGGACCATGTTCTTGTTTGTGTCCACTAAAGGTTCCTGGGGACATCAGGACAGAACGTCTCTGATATTCAAAAGTACAGCAGCATGGACAGTCACCTGGAAATACTGGAGGAAACGCTACGGCTCAGACACCTGGCCCCTACGGCCCCTGATACACTTGGTTAGTAAAATTAATGCATGATATAACGCAAACTTTCTGGTTTATATTGCTTCAAATGATTCACACTATTTTCTGTTGATCAGGTTGTTACCCATTTTATCAAAAAGACCCTTTCATCTTGGAAGAGTGTCCCCATGTTTATTTCAGCGGCAATGCCCCAACCTTTGAGTCCAAGCTCATCAAAGGTGAGTAGTGAGTGACGTGGTCATTAAGGAAAACGTTTTGACTGTGGTTTTTCTTTAAACTCCAAATGGACAACATATTTACATTATTTAGAGCATGTGTTATTTGAAGCGTTTCCCTTACACTGGAGTCAGTGTATTTCTTCTCCTGTTCCTGCTAGGTGCTGATGGCCAGGAAGTCTTGTTGGTTACTGTCCCAGAGTTCAGCAGCACCCAAACAGCATGTCTGGTCAATTTACGCACTCTTGAATGTGAGCCCGTCAGCTTTTCTGCCTTCACTGCTGATGAAGATGATGAAAGTGAAATGAACATCAGTCACTGAAGGTCCATATCCACACACAGCACAACACGCTGAGACGTCTTGGATGCTACTCATGTATTGACTGCAATCTAATCACATCTACATGGGGCCGGAAATTTCAGTCTTCTTGCTGCCTGGTATCACAAAGATCAACAAACTGCCTTTAGAAACTTGCCTTAAGGTTGCTTCTGCTCTTTCCTTTTAAGGTGAGCTTTTTCACAAGACCATAAGAGCATGCACAACACCGATATCCCAGTATTCTGCTCTAAAATTAGAAATCAGTGTTCACAGAAGGTGCTGAAAGAAGACAACCAAAATCATTTTTATATTAACAAGCCTTTATTTGAAAAATAACTCCTCTATTCCGGCTGCGGCTGAGGAAATATGACAGAATACACTGTCCTTCCTCTGACTCTGTTACCAACTGTTAATAAATGCTTTACACACCCTTAGTGACTGTTCATACTGTAAAAAATATTTCTGCCAAAATGTCATGTTTTTTGTTTTTTTTTAAATGTTCATTCACAATAAACATTTCTTCATGAAAAAAAGACAATGAGTCAGGAAAAGTGCAGTGTGAACCGTCAAACTGAGATGATACCATTCATTAACAGGGTCCATTTCTGTGAAGAGTCATTGCTTCAAGTGTTAAGTAATAGATATACTATCTTTACACAATTAATATAGTTAATGTTCTGTACATTCCCATTGCTTAGATGTCATACAAAGACAGGATTCCTCTTTTCATTCTTTATCAACCTGCTCCAAGTACAACAAGGCAGTGAGAACTACAAGTAGAAGAGGACAGATGTTTACAGAAACAGGCTGTGTGTTTGGTTTAATAGTCGTCGATCTTGTACTCGTAGTTATAATCCAGGATGGAGTCTGTGAACCCGCCAGGTGTCGAGGACTGTCCCTCCATAATGACCCATGAGTCGTACCAGGAGGTGGTGGTCTCTGGTGTTGTAGGAATTGTGGTGGGGGTTGTTGTTGTTGTTGTCGGGGGTAACGTTGTCGTCGACCTTAGCCTCATTAGTTTCTGTTGCCGAAGGCGTCGGAGACGAGCTATCCTGAGCCTCTTCTGTTGCTCGGCAGTGAGTCGTGAATTCTCTGAATATCCGTTGTTGCTGTCAACCACACGTCTGTTGCCGTTAACAACCGCGGGATAGTGGACCCTGTTGTTGCTGTAGCTCAGTCGAATTGGCTTGTTTCCATTTAAGGCCATAATCTGCCGATAGATTGAGACATTGAAATTTATGATGTAATTGATTGACGTGTATTGTGGGTAGGGTGGGGGGATGTGGTGTGGATGGATGGCAAAGCCTCACCTGTTTAATGCGATCCCAGTTGGACTTGGCAAGGTTGAAGCTGCAGGTGGTCGCTCCTGACTGATACCCCACCACACAGAGTTTTGTTACAGGGGAGAAGCCCTCGGCTCGAGCCGTCACACGGTACTCCCCTGGGTTCAGCAGCCTCCAGTAGTCTCCTGTTGGAGCTACAACAGCAGAGGACAGAGGACAGACATTTAGTTTCCAGCACAGAGGATCCTGTTATATTTTTGATCTGCTGACTGAAAACTGGATGAGTCTCAGCAGGGGGAAGACAGGAAGTGCTGCACACCTGTAGTGACGTCGTGGTTTACACCCTCTACAGACACAGTGGCGTTTGCAATGGCGTTCCCCTGTTGATCCTTTACAATGCCCCTGATGCCACGATGCACCTAGACAGAGAGGGAGAAGACAGCAGCTGACTAGTAGGACACACTGACATTGCCATCCATAAAACCACACAGGTTGTGAAATTCACACATCCAAAAATATTTTCACAGCTGCTGGATCAGAAAGGTTAAACTAGAGAAACTGACAGAAGATCCTCTCCGAACAAAAACATTGCTGTTTTATTAAATTTCTGGGAGGTATCACCAGAGTCTGCTGATAGATTTTATTAAAATTTTGATCCATAAAACTGTCTGTAACTTGATAACTAGATAAATGATAGCACAGTATGTTCTTGTCTGTTGGTTGTGTGTGCTGCTGACCTGCTCCATGAAGATGAGCATTGCTTCTCTGTTCTTCTCCCACTCATGTGCCAACTCGCTCACATGAGGGAACTTATCGCAGCCCAGGAATACGGACAACTCAAAACAGTTGGTGTGCAGGTAGCTGAAGTCGTTCATGCCTAGAGGGAAGTAGGACACATTCAGTCGGTTAACTTTGAGCTTGCAATGCACAAACTGTCCACCAGGGTGTGTCATAAACATATGCAAACAGTTAAACCAGGCCTACAGGCCTCTACTTACTGCCTGCTATTGGCTTCCATTTAGCCCGGTTGACAATGCCGTGCCCCCCTGCAGAGTTGCCCCCGTGGCAGGAGCCGTGGTGGTTGTGTGTCATGGTCAGGTGTGTGGAGGCGTACGAGACGGCCAACCACCTGAAGAGCGACTCATCAGCAATCACCCGAGGTTCATCCTCAGGCTCAGCGTATTGGTAGCCTGCGCCTCTTCCTCTGTCATCCTCCTCTTCCTCTCTGTGGCCATAACCTTGATTGTAACCGTGGTGGTCATATCCGTGGTCGTAACTTCGGTCGTAGCCATTGTCATAGCCACGGTCGTAGCCACGGTCGTAGCCACGGTCGTAACCGTGGTCGTAACCGTGTTCATAGCCGTGACCCCTCCGATCCTCCTCTGGCTCTGTGTAGCCCCTGTTTCTCCAGTCTTCCTCTGGCTCCTCATTGTAGCCCCTGCCCCACTCTGTCACATCAAAACCGTCTTCCTCATACCTGTAAGAAATTACACTGATGAACTCCTTCGCTTGATTGTAGCCACGGCAGGAGGGAGAAGGTGGAGGGAAAGTGAGAACTTAGGAAATACATGTGTGAAGCAGGGGAACAAGGACAGAACACAGAGGGAGAGAGTTAAGTACTGTACATACTGTCTCTTCTTGCGGCTGTGGGGTTTCTGGCTCTGAGCAGGCTTGTTCAGACGCAAGTTGTCATAAGGATAGGCCACAATCGTCTCCCCACCCTGGAAGTTTGCACCCAACACAAATGGATGGTTTTTCATCCAGGAGATTATGGCCCTGGTCTCCACAGCAATCTGGAGCAAAAGAAGAATGGGAGCTCACAAATACTGGAGGGAAGCACCATGTAAGAACAGGACACCATGATTTTTGCCATAGAATACACTTCAGAGGTTTGGTCCCACCATTTCATCATAGAACACTTGAAAGTACAATGTGTTTAGAGTGTTATCAAGTTTTGTCCATAACTGGAGGCCTTATTCCTTAGCGTGTCTGAGTAGCAGGTTGTAAAGAACTCCCCTCCTCACCGAGCTGTTGGCCTCAAAGTTTTCTGGAAGGGGTACATGATGGTTGGGGGTGAGTTTGGGCACCATGCCCTTATCTTCAGCATCCCAGAGGATGCTGTTCAGGTCTGGGAAGTTCTGGAAAATGTCAAAGCCGCTGTCAGTGAAGTGTCCGGTGGTCCAACTGCTCAGCTCTGATCCCTGCAGGAAGAGAAATTGGATAAAGGACACGTTCAGCTTAATCACTTGACCATGAGTGAGCTATGGTTCACTGGCATTCAAAGTTTGTTTCCCTTTTTGCCACTTATCATAAACTAGGTCTTTTCACTCACCGCTTCAAAAGCTTCTACATGTCCATCGGGGTTAAGTGAGGGCACCAGGTGGATCCGTATCCCCTCCACCAGCCGCTGGGCTCTGGGGTTTCTGTCTTTGTACTCTTTGCACAGGTACTGCATAAGAAGCAGAAGCATCTCTCGACCCACCGCCTCGTTTCCGTGGAGACCTGCCGTGAAGCGAAATTCCGGCTCACCTGTGGAGACAGACGGAAGAGACTGGATGATTGTCTGTTGACCGTAATCTGCTGACTTCCACCTGGTATTTATTTGGATTTCCTGGAATCACGGGCGGTGCCGCCCAGACCCAGCAGTCCACAGGTTTTAATTTCAACCAATCAGCATTTCAGTGTTAAAAAATGTGAGAAAACAGCCGGTTTCACATCTGCTCTGAATGAAAACATTTATTTTTTCCCTTCCAAGAGCATTATGAAATAAAATACTAGCAATTTAACAAAACAGTTCTATCTGGCTATTCCATGGTGGTTACAACATATTCCCACCTATTTCGTGCTCTGTGGGGTTGCCAGAGATGATCATGGCCATGATTTCCTGTCCCTTGGAGCTGCGGCCCAGGGTGTAGATGCTGGTGATGTTGGGACACTCATCGTTTACTGACTTCATAAGCTGTAAGATGATTGAAGGTCAAGGTCACATTTACTTGTATAGCAACCAGTCTAAACTGTAAAGCACCAAAGTGCTTATAATACAACAATAGAAATATACAATACACAATAGTCAAAGATACAACAACACAACACTTAAATGACATAAAATACACATAGACAATCAGGTCAAGTCAGAACTCCCTGTAGGTCTGAAAGCCAAGGAAAATACCATAAATGAGTTTTGAGAGAGGACTTAAACCTCTCCAAAGAACCAGCATGTTTGACCTGCAATGGCAAACTATAACTACATTTCCACATTGTTGATGGGGCAGCTGATTGTTAATGAGCAACACTGTGTAAGCGTGGAAATGTCTTATTGCCCTCTACTGGTTGAAATACAGAACTATGAGAAAAATGAGTCCCCTGCAGTGGTTTTAATATCATTTTACATGAAAGTAGACTAGAGAAGCTGGTTCTGTGTTTAATTGTTCCTTAGAAATTGTTTTGTTTTAGTTTTTGGAAAAATAGCTGAGGATTTCCTGTAAATGACGCTCAGGGGCCCATGTGCAGGGGTACTCACCGAAACCATCTCTGAGTAGCTGTGATATTTGAACTCCAAGTAATCCACTGGAGTTACTTCATTCTGCCTGTGATGAACATCAACTGGATCTGTGAGGTGGAGGGGAACAGAAATGAATTATTAAGAGTGCGTGTTTTAGTGCATGTACATGTATGCGCGTGTTGGTGTATAAAGCTCACCAGGCTGGGGGCAGCCAAGGACCTCCAGCCTCATACACAGAGAGCCATTCCAGCTCTGGGGGATGATCCGGACGTAGCGGGCCAGCACAGGCTCTGCCAACTGATTCATCACCGGAGTGTCCTTATCGCTGTTTGCAAAGAACAACTGGACGAGAGGAAAGTGAGTCAGAGAAAAACAGAGAAAAACATCATCACAGACATCAGACATTACGCACAGTCCTCAGGGAAGCGGGATGAATGTAGATGAACTCACCCAGTCGGCATATCCATCATGGATGGTGGTCCATTCTCTGCTGTCATTGCTGAAAGCCAGGAAGTAGGACGTCACGAAGTCATTCCTGCGAGGAGACGACATGCGGGCAACACGTTGAATTTAGGAACAGACGAAGAGGTGTGTTCATGTGTTTGTATGTGCATTTGTCTCACTCAATCGAGGAGTCTCGTCCCTGAGTGATGACCCCGGTGAACTCTGTGTCCTTGCGAGCATCTATCTCAAACCAGTGGATTCTGTCCTCCGAGTTTGCGCACCACGCCCCTCCTCTCATGTCATCCTCATCGTCAGAGCCCTGGGAACCACAGAGGCCAGAGCACATACTTCCCTTAAGTGAGTGACACACTGTATATTTACCCTTGTGCAAATTTACACCGAATGCACGTGACAGCTGCTGCGATATCTCCGAGTAAGAAACCAGCAATGATAAACAGTAGAAGATTTATCTACCCATTTAATTACTTAGCTGCTAAAACACTTCTTAGACTATTAAGATTGTTGAACATAAATTGCCAAAGCAGCAGCTGGAAGTGACAGACTTTGTAATAGCAGTAATTATTTTCCAACATGTGGCTGGTAGCTGGTGTTTATTTCGAGGTTTGGCAGTATGTAAGTGATGGCTGTGGTGTATGGAAGTGTCCGGACCAACGGAGTCCTTGTCTGATTGTGTACCTGCATGTTGAGGCGCGCCCTCTGAGGTGCAAAACTATACTGAGACATAGAGGAGGCTGTAAGCTGATCTTGCTCAATCTTGTGGGACTCCATACCGAGGGGAGGACACTCTGCCACGTACACAGACACAACAGAAGAAATCAGATGTCATGTTAAGTGTATTAGCAAAGCTTATACAATGTTCTCCAGATTTAAACAGATGTCAACTTACTCTTTGGCTCTTTGTAGACACGTGGTCTGTTCCTGGCTCGCTCCTCAGCCTCCTTCAGCTTCCGCGCTCTCTCTGGCAGAGATCAGCAAAACTTAATGTAAAATAAATTGCTGTATTCTGGCCGAGTATATATTTCTCTCTCTCTCTTTCTGCCCAGAAATCATCTAGGAACTCATCATTATTTTGAAAATGTCATTTGCCAAGAATCCCCCGAGAGGACCTGCGAGCTGGAGAGCGGTAAAAGAGACAAAAAAAACAACCCAGATGTTGGGATTTTCCTCCCAAGACCGAGTGTGCTGTGATGAAACTCAGATCATCCTGACCCAGAGAGCTTACTATTAAAGAAGAATCCCATCCATCTCTATCATGATTTATTAGTTTATAATATGGCTGCCAAAAGTCTTACAGACAGCGAGAGAGTGTTGTAAAATCACTCGCCTGCTGCACATGTCTTACACGCACAAGCACACATAAACATACACACGGCAACACACCATACGTGTACGTGGAGTCACGCTTTTGTCTGCTTTCATGGCTCGGTGTTACAGATAAAGTAACTTACAACCCTCAGAAACGCCTAAACCTGTGCTCCGAGTTAACTAAAATTCTTTTCACTGTAAACTCAGATTTGCAGTGATCCGTGCACACAGGAAGTGCCCTATTGACACCGGCCCTGACAGTGTTATATATCATCGGCTCCAGGCCTGACTCCTCAGCCACCAGGCAACCTCAGTGCACGCAGCGGACACGTGGCAGAAAACAAGAGCTGAATGTGATTCGAATACTTCAGACTCCTACATCACATGTTTTCCTGTTGTCTCTTTTCTTCATTGCTCACATTAATCCCTCTCACCCTCTTTGCTCTCAGTCCAGCTCATAAGAGATTTCTCAACTTTTTTTTTTATACAGGCCTAATCTCCATTTTGTTTTGAAAGTTTGAACTTTTGTCCCTGTCATGCAAGTCAAAGCAAGTACCAAAGTCCTTCTAACTTTAGCCTGGTCAGAAACCACATCTGTATTCCTGTCTAAACAGAAATGTGATCTAAGGGAGTGAGCTGGCACCTTTGAGCTGTTATCTATTTAGGTCACAGCCCATGTTCCCTGCTTTGGCAACTGCAGTATCTCATGTAGTCTGACATGAGAGTGCAGAGTTGTGTTATATAAGGACTCACATCTGGGTTTTCCTACCTTTCTCTTCCCTCTCTCTTTCCTTTCTTCCTCTCTCTCTCTCTTTCTCCATCCATTTTTCATCAGTCTCGTCCACTTTTCTCCCTGTGGGAAATGAAAAAATCATGGATAATTTTATTGCAAATGTCAATAAACACACCAGCCCCGTGATCAGGAGTGTATGTCCATGTTTTTGAGTTTTCAAAAGGAATTAAGAACCATAAATAGTGAACACAAAGGATCTTTTATAAGTCTGGAGGGTTATTGACCTGGCTGCTGTTTGTCTCTTTTCTCTGTGCTGTTTGCTTTGTTGGCAGAACCAGTGGGTCTAATACAAAACATTTGTGTGTGCGTGTGTGTATGTGCGCCTGTATGTGTCCATACTATTTCCATATTCATCGTAGTCATCGTACCACGTCCCCTCGTAGGGAGGAGTGGCTGTGGGCTCATCTGCACAGAACAAAAAACAAACAAACGTGAAGTCAGACGATTCACTCAGAGGCACCACCACATTACAAGTGAGATTTTATGAGATAACATGATTTAATCTGAAAAGTTTTACAGGTTAGTACTGCCACGATATATTCAACCACAACAAGCGTTCTCTGTTTGGATGCCACTGTAACACCCACCATGTAATTAAGTTGTTAAATCTTTAATTTACATTTACAAGAATCAAAACACAGTGGTAATATGAAGACAGGGGCTATTTTTCTTCAACTCTGCAACAAAACTGTGGAAAGTTTTGTTGACCTTGTGGAAATAAGTAAATCCACCCACTCACTCTAATGTTATTCCCATGTGCTGAATAATCCTGATCTCTCTTTGATGGTATGGACATTTCATCTGCAACTCAATTTAAAGTGAAGATTTCTAACAAGCCAGATGACCAATTGGAAAATTTACCTATAGACTGATGGATT
Organism: Selene dorsalis; assembly: GCA_900303245.1. NCBI lineage: Eukaryota > Metazoa > Chordata > Actinopteri > Carangiformes > Carangidae > Selene > Selene dorsalis. The sequence continues at coordinate 38,285 of OMNW01012062.1, read as the reverse complement.
TTGATTGAATAAGACTTGAATGTGTGAGTGACAGCAGTTACCTGGTAGAGTTTCTACGATGATTTCTGGGCTGACCTGTTTACCATCAGGGAATGGAAGATTATCTGGCACTTCGACTGCAAGAGTGGAAAGAAAAGAGAAGGTCCGACAAAGGGATTACTTGTGTCAGGAACGGACTGAGAAACAGGAGAATGTAATAGAAAAAGCACTGTGATGGGTCAGTGGAAATGCTGGAAGAGCTGAAGTACAGTACATACGCTGGAAACACAGAGTAATGACAGCACGTCCGGTCCGGTCCAGACGAGTGTCACAGAGCTACACTACACACTGTTTCCAGCATCTGATCCTGTGGAAATTTAGTTAAGTCACTGCTGACTTAAGGTGGTCAAAACCTGGAGGAGATAGTAACCGTCATAAAAGTTTTGGGCATGAAGTCTGGATGACGTACAGGATATTTGTCACCAGGTATTCATTATTGAGCCATATTTGAAAACAGTATGACGACCTGCTGAGACAGATCAGGTCTTCTGTTGTCACTTTTAGCCGCAATGAACTGATGAATTACCCTCTGTTGCCACAGAAACATTAGATGAAGTTGTATCATTTTTGCATCTGCTCTGTGGTCGACATGCAGTTTCATGGGAATTTCCATCTTCTAAAGACTGAATCACTGATTTTTCACCATGCACTGGATTGTAAGTTTTGTACTCTAGAGAAGAAAACAAAGCTCTAGGGGGGAAAAAATCAATTGTGGCAATAAACCAAGCCTTCCTCTGGCTTCACCAACAGTGAATGACTCAGAAAGAACTGTGGTGATTTACAAACTACCCTTAACAATGTAACAAAAGTCCCATTAGCTTGTACACAACTCTTTCTTCTAATTTAAGGGTTATTATATCACTATATCTCTTTCTACACACGACACAGTTACATGATGTCTCAAAATTAAAAAGCTGGGATCTGTTGGGTTTTGATGTGGCCATTAACAAGTAAAAACAAAACCTCTGAGGCTGAAAAGTAAAGGGAATGTAGAAGTGCTCTAATGCCCAAAGGTGAATCATTCCCCATGTTATAATAAATAATAAATTTTACAGCAGAAATAAACATGTTTACGGCCTGGTACAAAAACATTTCTTTAGCCTCTATAGCTAATTTCCTTCTTCATCACCTCTGTACAAGACCTTCAACCTTAGGGCTTAAAGTTATGCAATATCAAGGGCATGGCCACTTGAGTGAGAAGTGGGCGTGACAGCAGTCCATTAACTCTCTGCTAAACATCGCCTCTGTCCCTGAACATAACCTCTAGCAGATATTAGAGAGGTACTATGGTTTGCTGTGCAGTTAACTGACCAACAAAACACTGGGAAGTCTGTGCTCTTATTTTGTTGTGGTGAGTAAAAAGTCTAGGGTTATTTCATTGATACCTTAGTGTTAATTAACAAGCCCAACGATCTGTGTGTCATCTTAGCTGCCTTGTCAGCCCAGCTCATCAACAAGCTAATTAGCCAGCAAATGAATTCATCTGGGGTTTTCCTTTGAGTGAATGCTTTACCCTGACATGCAGTGAAATTTCAGCTCCCCGACAGAATATGTTAAACAGGACCAACACATCCAGATGGTCCTCAAGTTGAGTAAATTCTCTCTCTTTTTTTTTTACATTAGAATAGAATAGAATTTTATTAACCTCATTCTGGTGAAATCCTGAATCAGTTGTCATATCTTTTTTCTTAGTTGTTGCAATGACTTCCAGTGGTCTCACCACAGAGGTCGTTATTGCTTCATCAATCTCATGCTAGTCATGTTTCATTTCAACTGTGACCCCACAAACATCCTTGCTCTAAACAAAGGAAGGAGAAACAAAGGCTTAGACATACATGTGGCATCCCAGTAATCACTGTCATCTGTCCCAACCTTCCCATCAACCTCAGGAGCAGGAGGGGTTGTTTGCACCTCTTCCCAGTAAGCATCATAGTTATCAGTCACAGGAGGGTACGGTTCTGTCTCGTCTGGTTTCCAGTAGTCTTCATAGGCATCTGTTACAGGAGCATTTGGGTCGACCTCCTCTGGCTTCCAGTAGTCATATGGAAGATCTGTGGTCTCAGTCTCAGGCCGAGGCCTGGATGGTGTTGGATCGACGTCCCAATAGTCATCGTCCGGTTTCCAG
>OMNW01012062.1:6835-26283 GCA_900303245.1 Selene dorsalis | reverse complement strand
ATCGTTTTGATTATCATTGAGTAAGAGCTGGGATTGCATACTGTACCATACATCTCCTAAGAGAGGCACCCTTCATCAATATCAGCTCACTTCACCACGCGCGCACACAAACTTGCACACACACGCGCTCACATGCACTCATATTCACACGTCCGAGCACTCACTCATACACACACACAGAGGAATAAATTTCTAACTGGTCAAAAAAATTACAATCACATGCTTTGTAACGGAATGTAGAGAAAGCTCATACCAGACCTTTGACTTTAGCCGGGACCAAGCCAAGCACCCAGACTCTGTTATGAAGTGTCTCCTTGGCTTTAACCGTGACAACTTGAGAAGTCAAAGGACTTTCAGATGTTCAGCTGGAATTCAACAGTGTTAAAAATCCTTCTCACGGTCACTCAGCCATCAGTTGAACAACACGATTCTGAAGTGCTTTTATACATAACTGTGAAGTTATGACAGCCGTCCCTTCAGAAAGGACTAACATAGATATATATATTTTTTAAATTATTTAAAATATATTCCCCCCATATTAAGTGGGAGCTCTGGACCTAGTCTATCACACCCATGGCAACAGACACTACTAGAGTACACCAACAACTGGCTATACCTCCACACATTTGGACTGAGGGTCCATTCTTGTACATCTTTCACATCTTTCACATAATGTATATTTCATTCACACTCTGATAAAGAATGCAAAGTGATCAGACCTTCATAGCAAGCTGCACTGGTAGGCCCTGCTCAGACCTGCTATTCACATCTTTAGTGATCCCATCACAAGTTGTCAGCTCAAAGTGGGTCTTTTTATTAATCTTCATGTCTCCATTGATAACTTGTGACTGAATCTCACGTCCTGCTTTACATGCAAAAACAGGTACTGTGTTGTTGTTTTTAGATGACTTTGTGCTCGTGTGTGTGTGTGTGTGTGAGAGAGACAGAGAGGGGGGGGGCACAGAGCGAGTTACTGCGCTGTGCACAGCTCTTACTATAAAGAGACAATAAAGTTTCATTCATTTGAAATTGTAAAGTATTTTTGGTTCCTAATGAAACTGTGGCAGGACTAATTAGACTGGCAGAGGACGTGAGCAGGGTCCTTCAGTGTGGCCAGGATGCAATTGCACTAACACTGCAAAAGAAATGTGGACACACCCGTATCACCTCCAAATGTGGTCGGAGTGATCAGCTTTCAAATGCGTCCTGAATGTGTCTCGGGTGTGTTCACTCGTGCACTTGGAGCTGACCACTTGCAATCGGATCACTCAGGACAGATGTTAGTACCAGGTCTCATCAGGACCAAAGTCTATTGTTAAATTTCTGAGAACAGCATATACTTGCAATTTCTACTCCCTCGTCAAAAGCTTCTGTAACCTCTCTGGGTTTTCTATCCGCTCCTCCCCACTCATGCTGAGAGAAAGCCTACTAATATTTGCTGTGTAGAAGGGCTCGTAACTGGTTCACTTTCTCTCTTACTTAAGTTAACAGAGCGCTTAACAAAACGCCTAACAATGCCGACCTTCGGTTGCATTATGGGCCGTTAGCGTACTCATGTGAAGGAGCAGTATCTTGGAGTGAGAGGGATAGCCAAGCCTTTTAAAAAGCCGCTCCGTGCTTTCTGCCCCTCTCTACAATGCTAACATAACCTGACTGAGAGATCCTTCGAACACAAGTCAAGTGTGTATGTTTTGGATTTCTAGGCAGGTAGAGTTTATCCACAAGAATTTGGCAGCTAGTGATTTGGCTACTAAATCCACAGAAAAGTGCAAACATTCACTTTCTTGTTGTTTTTGTGACATCTTGTGTTTCTGACCTGCATCTGTTCTTTATATTTGACTGTTCTATGTTCTCTGTTCCAAAAAAATAAATAAATGAAAAAAAAAAAAAAAGTCAAATATAACTCTGAAAGACCCCCAAGCATAATCTTATCAAAGTGCAGCACCCCAGCATCAATGGAAGGAGTGGAAGTGTTTGAAAAGGTCTAGAGAGAAGGTCCTAGATCAGGGTCTGGTGGGGTTCTTCTTCTAGCTGAGTAAGCCACTTGCAAATACACTAATAGATATACTCACAAGCAGGATTGCTCACACGCACACGCACACTCACACAGAGTCTAGCTTAGATGAGTCTGGCCTCTCCCTCCATGTCTGGCGGTAGATCACACACTCCTGTGAAGTGCATCTCCTTTCCCTTGCTGCCCTGTCCTGCCCCGGCTCTGGCCGCTCGCTCTCCCAGGCTGGGAGAAGGCTGTTGGGCCTGGGGGTCTGACGACGTCCCACGGGGGATTCCACCTGCCCGCCTCTCTTTCAGGAAGACCTCTAGTCGGCGCAGCATCTGCTTGGGGTTTTTTTTGGCAAACAGCTCCACTTCTATAGGGGCAGAAAACACACAAGCTGAGGAACTCATGCTAAGACAACAATCTGTGTTAAAGTACATTTCTGCAGTATGACTGCTGGTAATGCACGTCAGTTTTTTAAAAATGGACTTATTCAATTTCTTGCTAAGAGTTACATGAGAAGGTCAATACCACTCACATATCCATCTACTCAAGATGAAAGCAAAACCAACACAAAGCTTAGCAAAGACTGGAAACAGGAGTTTAAAGGCAGCCTGGCTCTTCTGGTTACAAGAGTGGATAAGTATCACCTCTTATAGTCATATTAGTAGTTACTACCACATTGTATCTCGTCTGTTTAATCTATTCAAAAACATAAAAGGTGGCGGTGTTTCTTTCTTTCAGCATCACTGAAATGTCAGTTTAACATTTCAGTTATGTTTTTTTTCCAGGTATACTTTGTCAGCATCTGAAAGAGCCAGGTGAGCTGTTTTCCAACACTTCAGCCCTGTACAATACATCTGCTGAATGAACAAGCTGAATTCTTAGTGTTTTATGGTTATAGAAAATGTTAACTACCATTTTTTACCTTTTAGTACAAAACCAGAATCAGCAATGGTCTTCTGTTGGGTCTTCCACAGTTGGTACAGGTGCAGATACGTGGCAACGTAGAACTCATTCAGCACACCAACCACTTGCTGACGACGATTGCACTCCCTGATTTGACCAATGACAGAGAGATGCCATGTGGAAAATAGACAGCATACAACACATACAGTCTCCAGAAGATGTGGTAAAATAATAACTGAGGATCAGTGACTCACTTGGACAAGGCTTCCTCTCTGAGTACTTGCAGAGCAATGCGGGTCATGTTGATTGACATCACACTGAATGGAAAATTCTAAACCAAAGGAAATACACAAGGAAGCTTAGGTCCCCATGGAATACTTAAAAAGGCCACATGAAGAAGTCCTGAAACATGCGTGTCTTGTCATCAACTTTATTGACCCCTGAGGGGAAATTCTCTTTTTCCCTCTAGATCTTTCTGCATGGAGGATGATGGTCAGGGTCAACTACAAAGCAGCTTGCCCGGAGTGGGAGAAGTTCCACTGTCTCTCTGTTTGGTTACTGAAATCTGACACCACAATCATGTCTCCAAAATGACACATTAAATTAGAATGCATCTACATTAAATAAAGCACATTCATGCATGCATATATTTGCTGACTATGGGGGCCTGGTGACCACTTGTTTCCAAGCTTATTTTTACTTGTTTTAAAAAAATTTGGAAAGTGAAATTTTACTGTTCTTCCCTCCAATTATTTTGTTATAATATTAATTTTACATATATTAAGTACTATTCCCCCCCATTAAAGTGCTTTTTTCATTGGTTTGGGGAGCTGGCATTTTGCCTTATACCTGTGTAGGGTGCTGTGATAGCTTATAAATGTCTCTAGCCAAAGGCAGAGTCTCTGGGTCCATCACAAAGTACAGAGTATGCATCAGTCCCAGGAAACCAGTGCCACGTAGGTCAGTGGCCGGGTCTGTACCTACAGTGCAAAACACAAACCAACACAGAGATGATACAGCACATGGTCATAGTTTGGTGTGAACTGCCATAAATTCTGGATGGAGATTTTCATTTCTAAGACAGCAATAATAATTTTATCTTATCACTCATATGCATCGAAACCATTTATCTTGATGAAATAATGTATTCATTTAGAGAAACATGTAATCCTAATCTTTGCTAATGAGCCTTTACATTTATTAACAAGTACAATCTATTTCATTGAGAACTTAAGGACCAGTTGTTTACTATCAAGATGAACACCCACGCACCTGAACCACTGTATTTTGGTAAAGGAATATACAGGTGTCCTACCCTGAAAGCCGATGTTTTCCCAATGTGCCCCATAGCGTGGACAATCCAGCCTGCTGCCAATCAGCCTCTTGTAAATGGTCTGCAGGACACGCATATGGACTGTTTGGCTGTTGTCCACAGGGCCTATAGAAAATACACGGATGTATGGAAAAGTGAAAATCAGTGGTCTATTAAAAACACAAATTTTACACCTGTCAGGATCGTTACAAAAACAGGCCCCGCAAACACACACTCACACTGTGCAATGGCAAAAACCAGATCCCTCTCCTCCAAGAGTTCTCGGTGCAGTCGTGGAGGTCCAAAGAGGAAGTGTGTGATCGCGGCCAGACCTGTCCTGCGAATGGTTGGCTGGATGTTCTTCTACAGATGGGAAAGATGGCAAAAATACAATACTGCTTTTAAATTGTAGTTAACTATTGTTAGCCATAGTTTGCTTTCAATACAATTCATCCACAAAAATTCAAACACAATTCACTTCGTTTTTGTGTTTACGCGTTTTTCTCTCCACATACAATACCACTTCCGATTGTTTAGATCTACCTCACTCACCAGATCTTGAGACAAATTTCTCTATCTTTCATGTAAATTTACAAATTTCCTGCTGCTGGTGTCTGCTGTTCTGCAATCTCCACTTCCTCTGTTAGTTTCACAATAAAAGTTCCCTTTCCATCTTCCCACCTGGGAAGGTTTTACACGACAGTGTTGTTTCACTGACAGAAAATAACTGTGATGAAATTATTGTATGAACCATTGTGATGCAAGTAGACCACAATCAGTGCAATTACTTGAGACTTGGCTACTATTGAAAAACTGTTTTATCTGAGAAATTTGGTATGTAGCATTTCTTACTAGCAAGTCCCCGAGGTCTGTGGTCTGGAAGTACTGCAGGGCTTCATTGAAGGAGATGAGTGGGGTTGGGGTTGAGTCCTCAGTGAGAGCTAGATTAGATATATATTGTTAGATATCACATTAAACATCATTCTTTTAAAACAAGAAAAACAAGGTTATCTTTAAACAAACAGGTGAAACAGCAAGATGCATCTGACCTGGTTGGACATTGTCCAGAGCCTCCCACTCCTGCCTAGCCTTTTCCAACTCCACATTTTCCTCTGTTATGAGAATCACAAAGTTGAGAGTTGAAAAGAAACTAATACACTCAATAAACACAGTTTCACACACTTTCCACACACAAATTTCAGTGGCTGTAGTACTCAAAGGGAATGAGCATATTCTCAGCCAGTGAGACATGGTGTAATAGCCAACACCCATCCACTTCTTTCTCATGTCATAAATCCTTCCTGCATCATCCAGAGTGCAATCCATGCACTCTACGCTTCCTCCAGGCAGACAACCTTCACTCCTGAGGGAGGTTCTACGTGCAACAGCCGCCTGGTATCTAGGATACACTAACAAATTCCAGTGGGAATAGGATGTGAGACAAAAGAGAGGCTGCTTGAGTGTGTGTGTGTGTGTTACCTGTAGGCTTAGGCTGGTCCCCTCCAGCTGCCAGGGTCTGCAGAAGACCATTCTGCTTCAGTGCTGAAATCTGGACAATAATGAAGACTGGATTACCTTACAGATCAGATCAGATCAGATCAGATCAGATCAGATCAGAACAGAAAAACTTTATTAATGCCCAGAGGTAAATTGAAAAGTCATAGCAACCACAACAAACAACAAAATAAAACTGGTTAAGAAAGGCAGTACAAAAAAACAATAAATAAATAAAAGGATGGTCCTGTGGGTTGAAGTGAAATACTAAGAACAGAATGTAATTACCGGCAGGGATCTGAGTGGTGCGCTGCCGTTGGTGTGGTCTTTAACATTATGACCAATAATCAGTCCATTCATGACCTGTGAAGAAAGGAAATTTCCGCATAAATGCCTCAAGAAAAACTAATTACAATGGATCGGTGAGAAGTTTTTTGTTGTAGCTGTACTTACAGGCTTATGATTGGAGTGTCCATTGGTGATCTCCTCTAATGGTTTACATTCATGGGACAAACCATTCAGACCCTAACAGAAGGGCAGTCACAAAGAGCTGTTGTGTCACTGAGTTTAAGACAGCTAAACAATTATTATCATAAGCCCCATTTTATATTTTAATATTTAAATAAATAATTTAAATCTTGGCATCCGTGAGCACGTTTGTTAAAAATAAAAGTGCAATACGCCAGAAATGTCATAATTTCATTTCATCTGCCTTATTAGGGTGTTCCTGCACTGGTAGATTTACACATTGAGAATTAGGTAATTTAAGGGTGCACTCCCTTTGAAGAAAACTTCCTCTTAGGTTGCAATCAGCAAAGCAGGGTACATACTCCAACTGTTTACAAAAGCAGCAATTCACAAGGATAGAGGCCAGGGTGCAGGAGTTAATGTTACGGCTAGAAAACAAAGCTGTGGATAAGGAAATGCTCTGTCAGCTGCCGCCATGGAAACATGCCAAGCCAGACCAGAGATTATAGCTAAAGCGGAGAGAGAACTATTGACCTTAGGCCTTAAGTTAAACACATGTGACAGAACTGCTTAAACAAATGAGCTCTAAATTGTTTAACATTAAACAAGAGAGCAGGAAGGGAACATTAATCCCTGAGGGTAACTACATCGATATGGCAACAGTGGTCAGTTAGCATCTACTTCCATTTTGTTGACCAACACAGCAGGTGTTGTCGTTCTGTTTTAATTGTGTTACCCTGGTGTCAACCAAAACACAGTGAGACTAAACTGTTAAATCTCCAGGATCAAAGGTGAAATAATGTTACCTCAGTGTGGGATGTGACATCAATGTCTTCTTCCATTGCATATGAGTGTGTTGGCTGGCGAGCGTGTTCCTGATCCTGGCCTCTACAGACTTCTGAAGTCTTGGACTGAGCTGGGCTGACGAGCTGATGCAAGGACCACCATGGTTTCTGTAGTGCACATTCGTAGCGACTGCGAGTGTCTAAGACTTTGTCATTATCTCTTCATAAGCATAGAGTACTCAACGTCCATAGTCATCAGTATGATTTCACAAAAGTGTCACTGGTGATAGAAATCCATGTTGCGCACATCATATTTTCCGTTTTTGTGCAATAGTGATGATTGTGTGGTTTTGATGGGAGCCTGGTTTTATCAGCTACTCCAAAGTCTAACCTTGAAAGTGTACACAGAGAGGAAAGTGCAGGTAGCTGTCTACAAGAGCTGACCAAAGGAAATGGTTATCCATCAATACACAAGTTTCCTGGAAACTGGCCTCCTTCCTCTCCTCCACAGATCTGCTCTGCCGGTGGGTTCACTCCTCTGCCCCATCAGTGGTACACTGAAGATGGATGATGACATTGCTTTTCAGGGCTGGGTTCTCCCTGTCCAAAACACTTCATTACTTTGGCACTCAATACAACTCTAGTATGCACCTACAAGTGCCAGTACATGTGCAGTTTGATTTTCTTGCACCAAAGCTGTGTTATGTCTTCAGCTTCACGTAACACAGCAGCACACATCCAGAGTTGCAGGTGGACAGTGAGGGGTGGATCATGGAAAGACTTCCTGTATGGCCAGATTCGTGAGGAGGGGCTGTCATATGTACACAGTATCTGAAAAGTAGAACAAAAACAATTATTAACTATGCAAAGTTACTCATATGTGTTAATGAGCAACACAAAAATCAAATATCACCTACTTTGTGTACACAAAACACACAAAACAGAGTAAAATACAAGCATTATCTCAAAATTTCCAAAAAAAAAATATATACAGTCTTTTTTAACACATGCTCACTTGTTGTCAGTGTTTAAGAAGTTATGTCATCTGTTACACTGATGGTTTTCAGTCAACAAAATAGGCAAAATATCTGCTGTGAAATGGTCTATAAGTTGAATGGCTTTGATATGTTATGTTGTGTAATATTTTTTTTTTATCTTACTTCATGGGAGAACAACATAAACTCTGTGGTGTAAAGTAAATAGGGACATTTATCCAAGTAATGTCCTTCTTGGATAAATTGTAGGTATTTGCATGTTAGAGCTGTGCAACTTTATAGCTCTAATCCGCTTTATATCATATTCATTTCACATTCATAACCCACAGTCAGATTATGGCAATATTTTGGTATATAGAACGGCATTGTAAGGCAAGTTACATCCAAAATATAAAACATTACATATTATTAGTTACTGTCATTTGAAAGTAATTAGTTACATTACAATATTACTGTCTCTGAATTGCAAAGCGTTACAGTACTTTTGCATTACTTTTGAGTTACTTTCACCAACTAACTGCAGAAATATGACTAGGCATTCTAAAATGCTAAATGCTGTGCAGTTTATTGCAGCTGACTGTACATTCAGTGCAAGGTGATGTAGCATAACGACTGTGTAGGCCCCTAAAGTTACTAATGCTATGTTTTGGGGGTAATCTACTAAGAGTAATTGCCTAAATGACAGCAAACATACAAACTGCAGTATTGAAATTAGAGTTTTGCACGTTGTAATCCATCGAGAGTGTGGAAGGAGAGCAGGATGACCGCAAACGCAGAATGAAAGTACTGTCTGCGATGAGCAGATAACTGTGATACCTGCTGTCATTTATTGGACCGGAGGTGCGCGCTCAGGCGGGACACTCGGAGGGGATCAAAGACGGGTGAAAGCAGAGGTGAGGTCTCTCAGTCCCGGACCCGGAGCTGAGCAGCCACGTACTGGAGAGGGAGGAAAGGAGCGCACTGAGGGGGACGCACGGCATGCGTAACGGCGCTTAAAACACACTGCTACAGCAGCTGGACTGACACAGACGCGTGGAAATGAAGAGATGAAAGAACTTTTGCCACGGCGCGTATCACAGACTCATTCGTGTGAGTGGCTCCAAATCAGCCTTGAGTTCAACATGACCTGGCTGATGGATGATACGACTTTTGTTTTCTTTTTGTTTTATGTGTTCCTTTTGTAAACACGAGTGAAAAACCTATTTTCTACTATGCACTCTGCTATGTATCAGCCACTGTCTGTGACGCTTGGCTGATGAGCTCCTTTTCAAACGTATTACATTCAGAAGCAGTCACAGGCCCCGTAACTGATAAGTTTGCACACGATTTTATACAAGCAAGCCTTTAGCAGAACAGGCCCCAAATCAGGTTAAATGCGTTGTAATGCGCGTTACTTAGATTGTAATGGGTAAAACATTACCGAAATGTTATTAGTAATGCGTTAGATTACTGCGTTACAGCAAATACTAATACATTACTGTAACTGCGTTCCTTTTGTAACGCGTTACTCCCAACACTGTTTAACAGTATATGAAATAGTCAAAATCTGCAACCACAGTAACATAATACTACACATTAACAATTAAAACAACAGTGTAAGACTCACGGGTGGCTTTTATCTTGACATTTGCTGCTGTCGTGAACGCGACATTTGCAGGACTTCTACTTGTAATACAGTATTATCTGTGATATCTTTACATTTACTTTAAGTAAAATGCCAAAAACCGCTGCACGAGAGTTAAAATATATCGATGCAGAGAGGAAATGGCTGCACTGCCGGACGGTGTCTTTTCTTTGTGGGCTGACACTTTAACACACCGCGGCTTTGACAGCTACAGCAGCCGACTAACGTCAGCTAGCTTACATTATCTGTAGCAACCGACGAGCTAGCAATATGTCAGATAGCAACCCCGCAGGCACAAAGACGCAGCTACAGCTTCGGCTCAAACACACAGTGCAACGCCCGCACACACTGCGTGCAAGCTGACCGAAATTAGGTTAGCTAAAAAGGTTAATGTGTTGAATTTAAAGTGCAGGTTAGGTAGTTGAGACCTGGCTAGCACGAGAAAAGCCAGCTGTCAGGCTAACTAACGGGCTAACCGTGCCTCTATTGAACTGTAACGGGGATGGAGTCTGTCCCCAAATACGACAGCAACATACGGATAAATCTGCTTTTGTCTCTAAGGTATCTCAAATACGCTACAAAACATGACATGCTGCAGCCTGCCCGAGTACATTATGTGTTATGAAGCATTTTAAAAGTACCTCAGTTTATGATTGTTTCTCCCTCCAATCTCAGCTTCCCTTCCCCCGTCCAGTGGCCACGGTAATTTCAAGTGCATCTTGGGAATTGTGGTTTCCTGTCGGACTCCAGCTTCATTACGTCATCGCTCTTGCTCTCTCTGCCTCTCTCTCTCCTTGAATTGCAGACTACAGTAGAGCAGGCAGCCTGCGACCTTTTCTATCTACACCTCCCATCAGCTCAGATACTCTTCTTTGCTTAAAAGACTATAAACTGTTGTGTTTGAAACAAAGGATGAATAGCCTGATGAAAGATCATTCTGAGAGACCAACAACAGAAAGGTTTAATCAAGGCTATCATCAGTGCCAGCGACTCAATACGGCTGCTAGATAGTTTGTTTTGTCTTCCTGGTCAACTTATCTGCTCTGGATAATCTTCCCCTTCCTACCCCAGAGTTTCTCCACTCCTCTCATTACACAAATAACAGAACAACATCTCTGAGTGGCTACAACCTTCCTCGCATCTGCTTATGCTCAGATTTTGAGGGCTTTCAAGCAGATGTCAATTATTACCCCCTGGAACATTCTTTCAGGAAAAAAATGTTTGTTTTGCATTACACAGACCAGCACTTCAAACTATTCTGCTGAAGTATGTGTTGTTGTTGTTGTGGCTGTTTTTTTAACACACACTAGAGTCAAACTCAGCCCAAACTGGGCATTTCTCTGGAGTCCCCCAAAGAGAGAGAGAGACAAGAGAAAAGAGAGAAAGAGAGAAAAGACACAGCTACCACAGTTCACAGGTTACAGCCAGCCATAACTTCCCATTTCACCTCAGAAATTTCCTTCAGGCTGTAATGGTATGACATAATTGGGCAACATTTATCTGAAATAGTGCTGGTGAAAATCTTGCGGCCAACTAAATCATGTGAGACAGAGAGTGAGGCCTCAACTCGTCGGCTTAACTAATCTTGGACCCTGAAGTCTGCACTGCATCCAAGCTGTTACAAAACATTTTGGATCAATTAAGGCTTAACAAAATAGGAAAAATGTTACACAACTGGCAATAATGGAGGACAGATTTCCTGTTTGGGATGAGATCTGCTGTTACTTGATCTCAGGGAATGTGCTGCTGGCTCACACTGGACTGCTCACTGCTGGACTCCTCACACATCTGAATGGCCAAACACCTGCTCATCCTGGCAGACTGTCAGTCTGAAAACCCACGATGCAACAAAAAGACATTTTTCTTTATGAACTACATTTTTCGTGGTTTAAAAAAGGACCTTCAGATGAATCCATCTTCTCTCTGCTGAAGTGGAATCATTGTGCAACTGCTGTGTAGTTTCCAAGAATCCAACATGTTTTCTGCTCAAATTTATGTTTTGCTTTTGTGTGTCATTTTTTTCCCTACAGGGATAGAATTACTGTTATTTTCAAAGTGAGCATGTGAGCTGTGTTTTCAGTCTTTATCTTTGCAGTCGAGCAGGCACTAAAATATTTTGTAAGTTTTATTTAAATTGTCATGCATCAGTATAAGACAGAGTGCTCCTTTCTTTCTCAAACAGCATAAACATAAATATCAATGATATTGCAATCATTTATTCACTTGGCAGTCACTGTAAAATAACATATCTGTGCAATATCAATAAATAAAAACACTGAAATAAAATTTCAATTTTAAAGCACAGGGAGAGGACAATAACTGGGGTGTTATCAGAGGGAAACAATGTGCCATTTGTGTTACATGTTTTATGGCTCACACTGGCTGAGTGTGTCTGCCAAGGTGGAGTGGAGTGATGTGGATGAATGTGTCAGAAACAATCAAAGCACACAATTTGTAAGATTGGTGTCAGCTATGCAAAGTCTCATGACAGTTTTTCTGTTCACAGGGGCAAGAAAAACACAAATGAAACCTACATTTGCGCTCAGATTTTCCTAAGAGGGCACACAAGCATCATCTTCATCAGATCTCCTTAATACTTTGGATTTTCTTGTTATTTTTTAGCAGTTACAAGCAGATTTATATGATTTTTTAATGAGCAGGGGTTGCTCTTCTGCCACTGTTGAGTGCACTGTGCCAAAGCTCAAGAGGCATCTTGTGTCAGCAGGCATGAGCCATCTCCATAGAAACATTATTATCCATCCTTTGCCTGAGGTGGTTGGCAAAGTCCATCTGCGTCTGAGAGAGCACTTTGTTTATGATTGTCTTTGGGATCCAGCCCTGTGTTAGACAAGGAAAAAAGCCAATGTTAGGTTGGACCACATGATATTTTGGTGCATTATTATTATAATTATTTTAACATGTTTGCGTTCAAAAATACATTTCAGTGCAAATCACTGTGGAAAATACACTTAGACATGACAGACATACCTTTAGATCTAAACTCAGTAACCAGGTGAACTTGGTCTTATTTGGGTCTTCAGCACACGGCTTCATAACTATACAGGTGGGCCCATTCTCTGCCCTGAAAAATAGGTCAAAAGATCAGAGTACAGTTTCACTTTAAACAGCATGAGGTGCCTGTCAACTGCTCACAAATAGCTGCGTTGCCCTTTAACCATTCATTTCTCCTTACAGAAACATTGACTTTTACATATCACAAAAAGTAAATGACTTTTGGCCACTGGTACTCACCTGACTACCCCTCTCTGTTCAGGCATTTTTGGATGCTGGGTGGACATCCCGGCCAGGAAGCAGGTGGAGCCTCGGCGTTTAGCGCAGCGGACACTGACAAAGTCCCTCGGCCCCACCACATTGCCAGGTGTCTCTGCAGAAACCTCATGGGTCACCATTGTGTCCTGACCGATCTTTTGAAGGATCTGTGGGGTCCCATTGTTAAACTATGTAAGTAGTCCTGGATATACACTATTTGTTTAGTTCAACAAAAAAAAATAAAGAAAGAAAAAGTGATGCACTTTTAAAACTCCTGGTGCTGCAGTTCTCGTACCTTGACCTGTTTGACATTTGGGTTCCACTCGCCCATTTGCTCCATGTTCCCCACCAACTCTTCATAGAGACTGTCAGGATGTTGCTCCAGCATCACCTCCAGCTTGAACACCTTCCCGATGTCAGGCAACGACTTACTCAGGACTTTGTCTCCATTTGCCTGTGGGAGGGTGTAAACAGGCAGTAGAGGTATTAAAATATAATTTTTAAAATACAAACTACATACAGATGTGTGACCTCCCACTCAAACTTTGAATCGTGAGACACTCACACCAGTGTAGCAACAGCCATAAGGTTTGAAATAACCTAATAGTTCAGTCAGCTACAGGTGTTGTGTCAATACTCACAGCTACACTTTCAACGGTCCAGCCGTCCTGCTCGCTGAGGATGCCGATGGCCTTCTGCAGTGCATCCTCACCTTGCTTGACATAAGAAATCTCCTCCTCATTGTATCCTTCCTCCTCTTTAATCCGAGAACCTGAAGGCAGAGTCAGTGAATCATGTCTTTAAAAAATACTTGTACTAGACATCGTACTGCATCTTGCAGTGTATCTGTGTCAAGAGTCATGTGTGACAGCTCACTGAGAATGGAGCTTCGTCTGTGAACTTGGCTGATCCAGTTACTGGGGCCTGGACCTGCCAGTCTGTTCAGCTCACTGTGAATGGCCACCATGGCATTCTTCCTCAACCCTGGAGGATACACGCAAATACACCTGAAGTTACAACAACATTAAACTCACTGATGCAACATATCAAGAGAGAGGAATTCACAAGAAAGGAATATCATAAGAGAGCATATGGCTTTAATCTGTCTTTATCCGTTCATTCAGCCAATCTTATCCCCCGCACCATGCACAGCTCCATGAAGAAAATGTGCATTTTTAAGGATAATTTAAAAACAGGTCAAGACAACACTGATGAACATTTGCCAAAGTGGATTCTCTCACTCACCTGTCATGTTTCTCATGTGCCGGTAGGAGATGCCAGCGCACAGTTTGAAGGTGGCAGGCAGCATTTTCTTTTTCAGGAGCTTTAAGAGACCTGGAAACTATGAAATCAAGTAGATCACAGAGATTCAAAATCTGTCTGAACTGCAAATGCTCTTGAAATAAGTGGATGAAAGGCTGAGAAGTGCTGCAGAGAGGGATTGGATTTCTGTCTGTAGCCGTTTGAGAGTGTCAGAATATATAAGAGCGCTGCTCACAAGGCCGCCGTGCTATCACCACATAGATAAACACACTCATCACCTCACTGTACTAACGGCCATGTCACCAAGGTTGCCTCACGGACATGACGAGCCTGTCTCAGACTCTCACAAACACTGTGTTAGATAACGTCCAGTGCCCAGGCCCACAGACACACACGCACACACGCACACACGCACACATGTACACATTCCCATAACAGTGGGCGATGTAGGAGAGACAGCCTCTCTTCAGTGATGAGAGTCCAAAACAGAGGTCAGAGGGAGAGACCCTGAGTGACTCATCTGTCCCTTCACGGTCCATTACAGCCTAAACACTCACTGTGGAATTTAAGGGCAAAAAATTCCACCCACTTTGGCCTGTTTCTTCCCCATAATGACTGATATCTTAGTATGTGGTATGCATCCCGATTGTCATTATCACTGAGTGGAAATGACCGGTCATTAATCATAATGTTCAGTCTGGGTTAGGATTAGGCTTCACTACATTTCAAAAGAAATAAAAACTCAACATTGTTTTATCACCTTGATACTTTATGTTTTTCTCTAACCTTGAGAATAGTTTCCACAAAGATGGTCTCAATATGGTTTCAAAGATAAAGGCATGACTTGTATTTGGACTCTCAGATCAACAGTTAGACAGTGTGGATTTTCACATGCTCTGTATCAGTGATCTGAAGTCGACATTACTTTCAGTCATTTTGGATTTTTCTTCTGTCTTTCAAACAACAGTTTAGGTCAGCTCAGGTAACAGGGAGTCTAACTGACCCCAAATAGGTCATATTACAATGCACACTAACACACTGTGCACGGCTGCGTATGGCCAGTGAATTACATTTTGACATACTTTATATGAGAACTGTGTGTTTAATATAGTTATGTGTTAATGAGATGAGAAGGAAAAGTGATAGAAATTTTGAAGTGATTGATTTTATTATCATTATTATTTTTCCAAATAGAAAACAGCAATAAAAGCTGTGGGACCCCAAATGCTGAGCAGGTAAAGTTGGTTTAATTCAACATTTTAGTTAAAAGTGAATGTAGAAACTACTCTAAGGTACAAAAATTAGAAACTAAAAGTAGCCAGCAGCATGACTGTGTAGGATATTGCTCCAAGCTCCGATGTGAGTATTGATAGTGAATCTGCAATTCTTAAGCTATGTTGCATAATGTGGCAGCTGCTTATGTTTTCTAACACATAAAATACAACATTGTACACCGTCACTAAACCCTGGAGGAATAAAGGTTAAATAGCACTTCTCAGTGAGAGTTGAACATTTCTCAGAAGCAGCCCTGTCAGTTTTTCCATGGTGGTTAGACTCGTCAAATACATCAAGTTTCATAATGCCAACATCTAAACATCGGCTACATGATTCTGCTTCAGCCTCTTTGTCAGTGAAGACTGAATCACCCTCTGGAAGTTCATCCAGCAGGCTTGCTTAATTGTCAAGTGACACAGCGTGATCTGTAACAAACATGTTTTATCAAGCTGTGCGAGTGTTTTGACAACCTTACTCACTCCACCTAAGCAAAATTCAAACTATCTAACAGCAATATTGTCTCAGCGAGCTGCACGCCACACTCGCTCTAAGAGTCAACAGTGCACATGAATAGAAACCAGTCAACAGAGTAGCAGGCCATCTGATTAGAGAACAGGAATGGACGCAGAGAAAACAAGAACAGATACATAAATTGCAAAGAAAAAGTGAAGTCACCTTAACCTGCAACCTCACATCCCTCTGGCTGGATGGCAGGAACTATCCATCAATCCCTTTGGCCTTCTGCAGGGTGAGGTCTCTCATATAATATGAGAACACACAGACCTAGTACTATCTGACCCGTTTCTCAGCCATGTCTCTTGTAGTGTAAAGCTCTTTTCTTCTGAGACAAAGAATCAGGAACCAAAGTGGGTCACATGTTTCTATTGGCTCTCTAATGTGATAGCATTATGTTTAAATGAGCCTCAGTCCTGGGGCAAACTGTAATGTGGATCCTGGTGAGAGCCTTAAGGTTAAAGGTTATATCCATGGTCGTGTCCAGACAAAGTAATCATTATTTTGTCATAAATGGTGATAGATGTTTGTTAGATTGATGGTGTGTAGCTTTGTTGGGTACTTAGTTGCATTTAAATAAAAGTTTATTCAGTAGTGAAAATGCCTTAGGGAAAACATTTGTGTATTTCCCTGTTATGGCACCTCTGTTTTTTCCCATGATTCCATCTGAGTCAGGCAGTGATGACATCCCTTCACAAAGACATGGAATTGCAAAAGAGGTATCTCAAACATGACAACTTCCATGATTTTCTACATGTTCAGTCAATAGATTTATCAGTGAGTGACTCACAGTAGATGAATGAACAAATTTAAAGGTATTTCTGAACCTCACTGACATGTCCATATGTGCAAGGTAACAGCACTTTTAATTGTAGTAAATGTTTGTCCTGTTGTTAATAACTGAAAAGAAACTGCAAGCAAACTGAACTGAAAGGTAGAACAAAGCACAGTCCTCTCTGTGCATAGATATGTTTACAACTTTAACTGTAAAAATATGAGGTTTCAGCTGAATAACAAATCAAGTCTCAAGTATTTTCCACAGAACACAATGTTCATCATGTAAAATACCATTAAATCCCTACACAGTGTTACAGAGGAATGACTACAGCCACTATAATTTGTTTCACTATATAGTATGTAAGTCTTTCATATGAACATGAAAGACTTGAAAGAATGTGAACCGATTCAAAGTACACTATAGGAGAACATGGTGACAGTGGAGTGGTTGTGAAATACTTCCACAACTAATAATAACAATAACAATCATAATTTATTGCTGGGGTCCATGACCTAATGGTCTCATTATGAAGGAAATTAAATAATATGTTTAAGAAATGTTAAAAGGCCATTAAAGGATGACAGCACCACTGCAAAACTGCATTAGTAGTATTGTATTCCTATAAAGATAAAAGCTTTGCTGTCTAATGTTTCTTGTAAACAATGAACTACAATAAAATGGTGAGTAGTAACATAATATCTCCGATCAATAAGATTTATTTGGATATGAAGGAGGAAATGTTCTGTGGTCACATGGGCCACGGAGGGGAAAAAAAGAGACAGGCGAACTGTGGAGTACTCAAACTATAGCACAGAGTTTATTGGGGCTTGAAGGACACAGTGGGTTTGGCTTTCACATGCACTCAGCACTTTGCTGTACATCACGATAAGAAAGAAAACTCCCTCATTCATCAACTCCCTCCTTCCTGCGTCCTTCCTCCCTCTTACTTCCTTTCACTTCCAGCAAACTGGTGTGAGTCTGTGTGTGTTTGTGTTGACACATTCCCCCGGTGAAACAACCAGAGCATGACAGTCAGAGAATAAACAAAGTGCTGATGTCTGTATGGGCATTGTCTGGGAGATTATGCTAACCAGGAGGCACTTCAGTCTGATTCAGATTCGTTATTTCCTTATCAAGTACCCAAAAAAAAAAACTTGCATGAGATTGTAAGGACGATTAAAATTACTGCATGGACCATCTTTCACTACCTCAAAAATACCACATTCTTAAAACAAGCACAAGAGACCGAGCTCTTCCTCCCTTTTGATTGGCTGTGCTGCTGCGAAAAGGCCACTTCTTTGTGGTTGCGTTTGCAGGATCCTCTTGCGTCTTCCTCCCCGACGACCGTTAAAAATAAAATTCAGATAAATCGGATAAATCTTCCACGCAGCCGTTGATACCCTGTGTCCTCAAATATGGTTGAACACAACACAAGAGGAAGACCCTTTAGATTTGTGAGGCATTTTGAAGAACACATTAAGAGTAAGTGTAAAGGGGCAAAAATATAAAAACCTGTACATGTGACAATAATGGCTATGCAGCAATAGCTTTTACATGGAAAAAAGGCATAGGGAGAACAAGAACACTTAAGTTTCGGATGTAGAAAATAACCGGCGTGTGTGACAATATCAATACAATAATGTGCCTTAATGATCAGAGGTAAAAACATTTTTTCATTTGGTGACAAAACAGCATGACATTGTTTTAAATTGTGCAAATTGTAAGTCAGGCTGAGTGCATGTGTTGCTCTCCACTCCACGGGGGACTGTATAGAAAATTGGGCAAAAAAAAAGAAAAGAAAAGAAAAGAAAAAAAAGAAGAGATTTTTGTTTCTGTACAGCATATCAATTTTTCAAACTCCACATAATGTCAAATATAAAGTGACACTGTAAACCGAGGGAGACGTCTGTGTGTATACGATGCTAACATCAGTGGAATGAGGTATGCAGAAGCGAAAGGGATACAGCTGTCCATACTTACATTTGTCCATGCAATGAAAACACAACACGATTCTCACGATTCAGTCTGCGTGTGTGTATGGTGTGTGTGTGTCTATCTGACTGTGTATGTATGCACTGTATGTGTGCTTTAAGCAATATGATATGTCTGCAGGCTCATATTTAGAGAAAGTGTAGAAAACGGATCACACGTTCTGATCCTCCTGTGGTTCTAAACGATGGCTAAAAACCTTCAAAAACCAGGAAATCAACATGACAACAGTATCACAAAACTAAACTGTAATCTTTGGCCTGAGTGTACGCAAGGCAATGTACATTATGTGTTGAGGTTGCTGAGGTGACGTGTTCTGAATGTTTAAGGAGTGATCTGAGGTATGGGAGGTGGAAATACAGAGAAAGAATAAGTTAGTGAGTATGAGTTGTACAGGTGGTGATGCTGTAAATAGATGGAGAGTAACTGGTACAAGATACAGGCCAGAAAGTAAAGGACTTAAAGTGAGTGAAAAAGAAATTCAGTTTCTGGAAAAACAAAAAAATTCACTAAGACCCCATCTTCTATTCCCTGTGGTGGTCTTTATTATACAGTGGATCCCCTGAATATTAGCTTGTTTTCTATCTTTTTTTTTTTGTTTTCATCAACATCAGTGGCTCTGTTCTATAGTCCAACAATCCTGAGGGTGAGTTAGGTTTCTCCGATTATTTCCAACCACCTCCGCAACATTGACCATCCCACTACAAATGCCCAGGGTCTCAGGGCCTGGTCACCCACCCCCCACCCACCCCCCATGGGCTGACCATTTAGGCTTTT
>OMNW01012057.1:34153-53851 GCA_900303245.1 Selene dorsalis | reverse complement strand
TTAACTTTTTCCAGTGACAGAAAGGACGTTAAATCACTTAACCAAGAATTAGTAGGAGGAGCGTTTGGGCTTTTCCAATGTAACAGAATACGTCTGTGGGCTATGAGCGAGGCAAAAGTGACATTAGAGTTTTTCTTAGTGAGACTAGTTGGTGTACGAGGTACACCAAAGATGGCTGTCAGTGGGCAGGGTTCCAGCGTGACACTGAGGGCTTTGTTTAATGATTTAAAAAAACAAGACCCGAAACTGATTAGTTTGGGAGAAGAAAAAAAACTCATGATCTGCCAGAGACAAACCACATCATCACAGATATCATTTGTGCCTGGAAAATCTGTTTTTTGTAAAATGAATTTTGCGGAGGACCTTAAATTGAATTAAACTAAGATGAGCACAAGAAG
Organism: Selene dorsalis; assembly: GCA_900303245.1. Taxonomy (NCBI): domain Eukaryota; kingdom Metazoa; phylum Chordata; class Actinopteri; order Carangiformes; family Carangidae; genus Selene; species Selene dorsalis. The sequence continues at coordinate 53,453 of OMNW01012057.1, read as the reverse complement.
ATGTAGAATTGACCCTCATCATTCGAAGATGATACGAGGTCAAATAATACTGAAATACTACTATAATACTACTATGAGCCATTGGAAGAGAGAGCACCTCAGTGATAAGAGATCCTGTTGGAGATTGAGGGAAAGACGTAAAGTATGTGCGAGCATAATTGTGCACTTGGAAGTATTGAAACATATGAGATTGGGGTAATTATATTTAACACAGAGATCATTAAATGTAACATATAAGCCCTCTGAATATAAACCTGAAAAACACACCAGGCCTTTCTCTTCCCACAAAGTGAAAGCTGTGTCTGAATTGGAGGGGGAGAGAAATGCTTGTTGCAAATAGGGCTTAATGCGATGGGTGTTGAAAGTTTGAAATGTTGCCTGAATTGTTTCCAAATTTTCAAGTAAAGTGGGTTTTCACTATAACTAGGATAACAAGAAGCTAATTACAAATCAGCACAAATCAGAGCCAAAGCCAAGGCAAAAAGCAACCTCTGTTATGCACCAACCATGTGAGTTATATCAGGTGTGGATTTTTTGAAGATTGACAGCCCAATAGTAAAATAAGTTGGGCACTGCAAGGCCCCCATCTGATTGGCTTCTTTGGAGTTCTGTCCGACATGCTCTTCGGTTCTTACTAGCCCAAATACATTTTGAGATCATTTTGTATAACATTTGTAAAAATGATTTAGATGAAATAAATTGGAAGACACTGGAGAAGAAACAAAAATCTCTGAAGTGTATTCATTTTAATAGAGTTGATTCTGCCTATCAGAGACATGGAGAGAGTCCCAGTGCCTCAAATCAGACTTACTTTCCATAACCAACTTTGTAAAATAGTTTTTATATAGTAAGGGGAGGGAGTTAGAAATATTGATACCTAAATAGCGAAAACTGGTACAAGCTAATCAAAATGGTGGTGCACCTGATGGGATCTGTTTAGCTGCTTTGTTTACCTGAAAACACTCGCTTTTACTGATGTTTAACTTATAACCTGAGAATGATCCAAGGGTTGTCAAGATTTGCAAAATATTATCTGCACAGCTAACTGGGTCTGTGACATATAACAACAGGTCATCGGCATAAAGAGACACTCGATGTTCCAGTCCAGCTCTAAGAATACCAGTGAAACATGAAGTAGATTTGAGAACAATGGAAAGAGGCTCTATTGCTATGGCAAAAAGCAGGGGAGACATTGGGCAACCTTGACAGGTCCCTCTTGATAGAGGGAAATATTCAGAACTTTGAAAGTAAGTGGTCACACAAGTGAAAGGGGCAGAGTATAAAAGTTGTATCCAAGTAATAAATTTAGACCCAAAGCCAAATTTCCCCGATACAGAAAACAAACCCGATCAAAGGCTTTCTCCACATCCAAAGATATAACAATTTCAGCAACTTGGGATGCGTGAGGAGCACAACATTCACTGTGATTCATTACCTTAACTGCAAATTATGTCCTGGAAGAACCACTTTCAGCAACTGTTTTAGCTAATAAGATAGATAATAATAAGAAGTTTTCAGCGTGTTTATCTCACCTAAATCAGTTTGTACAATGCGGATATCAAGCAGAGAAACTGACCAACAGAGTCATAAAAAGTACTCTAGTATATTCTAGTGCTAAAAACTTAAATTTCCGTTTTCAATTCACAGACATTAAAGATCAATACTTGGTGTGAATTGATACAATATTGCCACACAAATTATTGTGATACTGCTGCTATATCGACTGATTTACAGAGAGACCGATGCTAATAGAAAACTACTGTCCCTGTTTAAACACTAAAACAGTTAGAAGTGAGTTGTAGCACAAAACAAAGCATGTTGACTTTTTAACACTTGACAACAATATTTTCCATTATAGCCAGAGTGATTTTGTTGCCCAAACTTGTTGCAAACTTGAGTCTCTAGGCTCCAGACTTTGTACTTTCTACAGTCAACACCCACCTCAGTCACCACCTGGCTACTGTGTTGTGTGTTAGCAAAGCCATGCAGGACAAAACAAATAAATACACTTCTGGGACACTGGCCCTACAGCAGGTATCAGGGATTATGTGATATTCACAACATCAATCTATCAGGTTAGACCATATTAAGGTTTTATAGATTTGCTAATTAATGAATAAAAACAAGTATGATGTCACCTAATACGAAACCCAAATAATCCTGTTGTTTCGCTGCTACGATACCGTTTCAACACAAAGAACTGCTCAGGCTGGTAGAAAGTTCATCCCTCTTTAACACTGTCTTTAATCTTTTGTCTCTGTGGTGCTGAATGTGGGCTGTGTCAGCACACAGGTGGAGGCATCTCGTGGAGGATGAAAGGAGATTAGAGCAGGGCTAATCCTTTCATTCATCACCTCTGGATCCAAGGGGAACCTCCTTAATGGAGGGACTAATTGTTGCTTTCAAGACCCTTTACACCTGTGTGATTGACAGACTAATCGGCCAGTTGGACACCTGGGTCACTCCCCGGGAGGAAACGCACATGCTGTCATAGGACGTGACCCTGCCCTGAAGCCTGGTGTCAGATACAAGCACCATATCATGTTTTAGACAATTCAATCCTAATTCAGCTGTGGCCTTCACTCAGCCTGTCTGATGATGTTACAGAGCTGCATGTTGTTGCTGTGCTGCGCCTGAGGCAGCGCAGAACAAAAACACTTTACAGAGCAGATCACTGTGCAAATGTCGTCCTTTACTAGATGACAGTGACTTGAGGCCACATTGTCTGATCTCTCCTGTTCATTTGGCTTGAAGTTGAACATCAGAGCATGTGTGTAATTTAGACAGGACTGCTATTACTACTATGATTCACAATGCTTTTAATTAGTAGCTGTGTTTCAAGACTTGTTGTATCATTAAAATTAGCATTGCAGATTCACAAAAGAAAATATATACTGTACATGGATGCAGAGCTGGCTTCAGTAGATTTTCTATCTAACAACAGTGAATAATGATGAAGAAAAACTGCCTTTACATAACTGAGATATTCAGCAGTATGTACGTCATGGAGCTGCATTCCTCCCTGGACTGTGCTCGGTAATTCAGGAGCTTGGCAATAAGTCATGAGAGCTCCTGCTGATGGACGCTAGAATGTAATTAGAGGAAGCAGACTGCATTAGATCACATTAGACTTTAGACTGGGTCAACAGGCATTCACATTTGACATGTAATTTGTTGGCAGATAATTTGTTTTAAAGTTTCTCATCTGTCAGCTGTGATCAGCATTGTGGATACTTTTCTTCGGAAGTGATTACTACACTGAGTTTATTCTTGCATGAAATAGTTCTTACTTATTTCCAAAAGCTTGTTAGAGCAATTTGCATTTCCCACTTAAAAGTGTGTCCGACTCTTGCTGGTAATTGTTGCTAGGTATTTCATTGTTTTTATGTGAAGCCAAGTAGCTGTTGTAAATGTTAATGTTGATATTCCACTGTGGACAGTCATGTCAATGGGAAAGAGTTGATTGGTTTATGTTGAAATCAGTGTTCAAATGAGGTTTACTGTCTGTGGAGATCCAGCCATGACATAATTACAGAGTGTAAGAATCGAAAAACCAACAAAACCAGTATGATACCTCCAACCCCACTCGTGGCTGACGGGCGTTCTCCTGTGCGATCTGATACGACCCCACAGAGGACGGAAGTCAGGTGGCGATCCTCTGTGGGTTTTGGGTGCTATCATTGGCCGAATCCTCAGGGGAGGTCCTGCCCAGCGTGGCGCCATGGATGTGGGCCTTCCCTCGGCCCAGCTAACCAGACTGGGGTTAAATTAGGAAAGGCCAGCCCCAGAACTGTGGTGAAGACGAGGGCGAGGTCAAACGCTCTGCTCTGCTTTGATGATGGTGGAGGCTGGAGAGCGCAGCAGACAGATGCTCTTCATGTGGAGCCTGACAGATCTTGGAGGATAGACTGACTGCTGATGATCACTAATGCTGCTCCTGTGCATAGCTGGGTAATGTCCTGGACAATTTTCTGCCAGGCTGATTAATTTGTATCAGTGTATATGAGCCAATAAATGTCAGTTAATACACATACATACATTTGCATGAGTGGATTTAGGGAAGTTTTACACTCCACCAGCTACTGAAGTGTTACATGAGATAGTGTTAAATTTCCATTGGTTAGTATTGGTTTATCTTAAAACCTTCTCCGTTGTTGTGTTATTGTATCTATCGTAAGTTCTCAAGATCATTTTACATTCACTATCTCCAACAGCCTGGACTGTCTCTGCTGCAAGAAAGTTTTCACCTTGGCTTAGGGCTGAAATATTTTGTAAAAAAAAATAAATAGCAAAAGGAAATTAATTCATTTAACAATTAGGGAAGCTGGAACACTTGAAGTTGACGTCCAAGTCACACAGACTGTTGTTGCCTCTAAATTTTGTGGTGTCAGATTGAGTGACATAGTAGGTTTCAACATTACATAGCTCATATGAGCTTCTATGAAGTTTGTGATGAAGCAACATGAGCAGTAGATGCATAACTGTCCCAAGAGAGGGACTTGGTCTCACTATCTGCCCGTGTTCAGGTCGTAGAAGAAAAAAATATGCAAATACACACAACAAATACAGTCGACATACGGCCATTTATGCAATAAAATCAATGTCCTTTTCCTATAGTAGAGACAAGCCTCCAAAGAAAGCTGGTCCACCACCACTTTAACATCCTGCAACTGAAGCTAGATTGAAGAAATATGAATTGTGGAATCAATTCACTTGTCATGCTATGACAGTGCAGTTAGAAATAAAATGTATGTTTCACTCTTCCAGCAGTTGATTGGTCTGGAAGTTAGAAGAAATAGAAAAATGCTGTGGATTGGAATCGAGAGTTAGGACTAAAAGTTTCATTTTTTCACATCATGTTCCAACTTTGTGCTAAAATCATATCAGTTCCTCTTTGCTTCATTGATCTACATCTAATTCCTCATTAATAAACCTGCAAATGTATTCAGAGGGAAAAATTGAAATATTAAATTGATATAAGTATTCAGACTTCCACTTCAGTGCATATAGATAATATATCTCTTCATGTTCATGTGTGCAGAGTGGAACATATACAGGTTTTGCAGCAATATTAACCAACACTGCCAAAGTGGCCTTGCAAAGCATAGCTGTCAGACTAAACTATCCCTTCATATATGACAGTATAGCTGTACAAAGTATTAATGCTTCCTCCAAACCAACGAGGGCTGCAAACCTCTGCTCTGTTGATCTAAAACTTCATGCAACATTATAGTCTATTGTTAGGAGGGAGAGAGGTTGATTTAGACCTCTCAAAGTTTCAGATGATTAGTCTTTTAACATTTACTTCTTCCCAAACCAATTTAACTGAGTGTCGAACACATCAAAGAGCACGTCTAAAAGGGGCCAATCACTGGTTCTACTCGGACCATATTGTGAACATATGGTCCCAGGAGACACTTTTACTCAGTTTGGTGAAAACATCAAGAACTGAAAGTGAAAGCGAGTCAAGGAAAACCATAGGGGTGCAATAAAGCGACCAGTAAAAGGACTGTATCGGAGGTTTGAACTCTGTGCCCCCATGGGAGTCAAATATCAGAGCTTGAGAAATGTAGATGAATGTTTTCATGGATGCAGTGGAGAAGGGAGGGCCAGCTGTCGACCTGGTGTTTTCTTGTTCCCACAGCACTGGGAATAGTTCTGACTATGTGATTATGCTGCTTTCTCACTGTGGCCTAAAATGAGCTCACAGCGAAGAACACATGGCAAGATGCTACTATAACTGATGCAGGAGACGTTCAGATACAAAACACATTGAAATTAATAAAGGTTTTCCTTCTAATTCCTTGACATGAGGAGAAAACACAAATGTCTGGGTGGTTCTTAAGGTGGCAGAGCGTCTGCTTTCTAACAGCAAGTTTATCAATAGCTATTTGCCTGTTTGGTCCTCAGGTCTTTTAGTAGGTCTCGTATCTGCTTACACACAGATCAGCAATATTTGCATCAAAATGCCTTATGTGCATTCATACAAATACGAATTACTATTATTAATAGCATTAATAATAAGCAGAAAATATCTTGGAGTTGGGATAGAACTACAATCATGACAGATTTTTCCTTTAATTTTACAATCTCATCTCATCGTCACTCTTAAAAATGGATGTAGGGAAGCTCATAAACATGATCAGAGCAAATTAAATTAGTTGTCTTCTAAGTGTCAGATTGTGACCAAAATAAAGCAAGGTTTGATCACTGACCAGGCTCACCACTCTGTTCACCAGCATCATCATCTGCAACTGGTCTAAGACGTCATGTGGCTCACCATGTATTTTTGATTTACCTCCATAGTTTTATTATAGACTTGTTTATTTCCTGTTTTGAGAAACATCTGCTCCCTCCAGTAACTTGCAGACGTCTTCAATTGAATGAATAAACCTGGAAACACTGTTGGGTCGAGTTGCGCCCTCGGTGCTGCATCTGACAGTGAGACGAGCAAATCTGTTTGTTTTTTGTACTTCCAAAATAATTGGGGGTATGTTTATTTCTTGATATAGCAGCTCAACACACTGAAACTTTGGAAAACATGCAGCGACACAAACATGCTGCTAATTCAGAAAACATCATCATCCATCTGACAAAATATGCACTGCTCAGAAATCACAGCACTTGGCAAATAAATAAACGTGCTACAAATCCAGTCCTAGAACACAACAGGATGCGTTTCCAGGGGACACTAAAAGGTGATGAACCTGGCCGGGACTTGTTGTTCAATTGTCAGTTGTGACTTATAATGTTAAAAACATTAAATAACAAGTGTGTCACAGCAAGTTCATCACCTCTTCAGCTGTAGCTCTTTGATAATCAACAAATAGACCATAATAATCAGGCTTGTGCTCATGTGTGTTCTGCAGCCACAGTTTTTTATACAGCTTCTGTGACCCGTCGTACACTTTCCAAAATAAAACCAAAAATTAACTATCAAGACCGTAGCCAGTTAAATTCTTTGTTGTTAAATTCTTATCATTCACCAAAAGGATCTCACAGTGTGTCGTCAGCTACAGTGTTTGAATGTTGCTGCTGCACGGTGAGAACTTCCCTCTTTCTCACAGCAAAACTAATCTGCACTGCTAACAGGTAAAAACAAACACTTTGGATTATTAGCTGCCGATGTTGGGCCCCGGCTCTGCTGAGCTCTCGACCACACAGCCTTTATCACAAACACTGCACTTGTCACAACAAAGAACAGAATTTCCCAAACAAATCAAAGCCTAGCATGCTTTACAGAAGTGGCTTCCCAAAAGGTGCTGGTGGGAATTTGTAATTTTCATTATAAATCTATAATATTATTTCTACCATGTGAATAGCAGTGAAGAGAAAAAACTACAGTTATATGTATTTTGATATTGCTGTAACAGCTACACTGCTCTCAGTTCATATGGCTCTTTGGTTTCAGATACTCTTGGACTGAACATAGGAGAAGAGGAAAAGGAAATCTATCTAAATAGAGGAAATACATTATTATTCTATTATTATTATTATTAATATCCTAGATACTGTCAAATTTAATCATCATCAGATCTGTTCCCACTAAGATAAGACAAGACAAGACCACATAGCACAGCACAGCACAGCACAGCACAGCACAGCACAGCACAGCACAGCACAGCACAGCACAACAATTTATTTCTAAGTAGCTACGTTCATGTACAACCTATTTGCAACTTTAAATATGCTATGAAGGAAACGATTAACAGATTTAGTTTTTTATTAACATAAAAAGGCAATGTTGCAAATTTACTTAAATGTACCATTAAAAAAACCCACGTATAATTCACAGAACAAAAGATGCAACATAAAATATTTACAACACTAGTACAAATGAGAAGGCAATGTTCAATAACAATATGAGTAACAAGTGCCCCCAGATGCAGTCATTTACTGTTCAATGGCTCAACAAACGACTTCTTTGTGTGTCTTGGCTGAGTCTTGGGTTCCTGAATCAACTACAAGACAGACCGAAGATTGTGGTCAGGTTTAGTACAGAAAAAGTGACTTCAGGCACAATGTATTTAATCACATTTAACAGAAACCATGATCTCTCCCTAACCTTCACCACTGTAGCTCTTCAGTGGTGTTGGACTGACAGTGATGATGGATCAGGTAAATATACTTAACAACAGCTTAACCAGGAAACTTCTGCCTGCAATTGATGCAATTAGCCGTAACACTCCCTGACAAGAACAATAAGTGTTCAATATTCAGTTTCGGTTCAGGCTGGCTGCTGTCAGTCCTGCCCTTGTTCAACAATGAGGGTCAACTGACCTCTCTGCACACTGAAAAGAAAACACATAAAACTCTTGTCTGCTCTTCCTGTAAGTTTCAGCTGGGATTTAAGCAGAGCCCCTCCAGCAGTCCTGCCGTTGTTCTGCTGCAGTCTCTCCTGACGTCAGATGGTTATTTGAAGAGGGTCCGTGGCTCCTGGTCAGGTTTCCCACAGGGCCCAAGCTCAGCCCATCTCCCCGACCCCCTGGGAAGCAGAGTTCACGCATGAGAGAGGAGAATGAAAAGGGCCACTGCCCTGATTTACGACCTGACGTGGCTATAGGATACCTTCAGCTCAGGGATGGTTTTTGTTACGGAGGTGGAGGTACACCAAAGCAGACCCCCACCACCCCTGCTGCCACCTCTACCTCCTGCCAGCTCCGGTTTAAGATTTCAGCCATCTTCGGGGAGAAGCCGAGGCACTCTGAGGTGAGGGGCAGTGGCTGAGTAGTGAGGTGAAACTGGGATTTAAAACCTTGCGGTGTGAGAGGATAACAAGGAGCTATAACAACAGTTATCATTTAATTTTGAATAGGTTGCACACCCAGATGTGAGCCAGCTGTTGGATTTTGGAACAGAATTACATAACTGATTTGAATGCTGCTGTGTTTGGTCATTCCAGTCATTCTTTGGACCCAGTTAAGAAGATTTTGATGTTCATCAGACACGAGACAGTCTGTGTCTACATCGGATCAGTCTGTTGGGTTGGGATGACCTCTGGCTCTCAGCTGAAGACCATAGCTGCTTCCCATATTCCCAGTATTACACGTGAGGGCTGCCCTATGAAGTCTGAAAGCAAGTTTCTAATGTCAGACCATCAACAAACTGCCTTTTTCCATCTATAGTGATCTATCCAGTACTGCTCACTGTTTTTCTACATTTCGAGTACAAAGCCTGGCCTCTTGCTTTCATACAGTGTGAATTTTGAATTTTATCAGGTCATTACAGCTTGAATATTTTTAATTTATTCCCACTGGTAGGTTGTTAAAAGTTCCTTCAAACTGCAACTAATCTTTATAGACTGCTGCCTGTGCAGTTTGTGCACAAAAAAATATATACAAGAGGTGTAAACAGGCTCCAGAAAAAAGAGGAAAACACAATGTTTTCCCCTGCATTAAATATTAATTTGTTGTTTCCCATGTTCCGGGGGCTTTGCTATTACCATTCTTTACTTCTTCCAGCTCTCAGTGGAGCTGTTCTGTTTTGCATGACATTTTGGGCTTACACACCCAGTAATCAAGCAAATGTAGTATTGACCTTAAGGAAGGTGGTGGTTGAATTCATGGTGGATCATGACTTCTTGTATGTGAAGTGTCTCTCAGCTGTGTGGAGCTTTGCAGGGTCTTCCAGGGCATTGGTTTGGTTTTCACAGCCTGTGACTCTGATGTCCTCTCAGCTCTCATCACTGCTGTAAAAACTACACACAGATAGATTTAGTGACTGTCAGCTGAACACAGAGAAGCATTATGCCTCTATAGAACCACATATTTCCCTCAGGAGATGGCGGAGATCAGAATGAACTAAAAGGAGATTAAATGTTGCTATGTTATGATTTACATAAACCATCAGGTATCCAGAAACACCACTAAGTCTATATGTTGTTGCTCTATGTTTTGCTGGAGGTATTAATAAGCAGCTCTTTGCTCAATATATCACCTGAAAACATGATAATATGTCAACAGCTTTTTTTCCACTCCCCCAAATATAGCCAAACAATCTGTCACTGGAGGTTTATTTTTGCTGCTTATCCACTGTGAAGGAATCACACACTCCAAAACCCAGTCAGAGTCAGTATACATGGAACTGGGATACAGCTCCTGCACCAGTATTTCCAGTTTCAGACCACCACTGCAGATAGAAAAAAAACTCTGTGCTTGTAGCTTTTGGATATTTTAAGATTGTTTCTGATGAAACTATGCCTTTGTAACAGCTGCTAATTGGCTACCAAGTTTTATTCCTGTCCTGGCAGATCAGAGACCTCTGTGTGTGTGTGTGTGTGTGCGTGCGTGCGTGTTCAGACACTCTGTCCCTGAGTCATGAACCGAGTTTCTCTCAAGCGTAGACATCCGCAGTCTGCTGAAGCTGCTGGCGCAGAAGAACTAGGCCAGATTTGACACACTTCACAACCCATGCTAACCCTGACACACATTATTGCATCTAGGAGCACAGAGTAAAAAACCCAGTTACAAATGCAACACAGTTTGAGGCCACCCAAAAGACACAATGATAGTATCTGAGATTAGTCGATCAGCTGGATTGGAGGTTTTTAAGCCAGAGGACATGTGAGACTTTGGTTGTAACAGTCGCCACAAGTGTGTTCAAGACCAGAGAGAGTTTAAATGAGATTTTCATTTGTTGAGAAGTGTGTCTGTTATGGTGCATTAAGTAAACCCACAGCTGCTTGTGTAAATAATAAAGTGTCATTTCTTACATGTGTGGTGTGTTAAATGGCCAAGAATAGTTTTGAGAGATGCTTTACTCAGTGAAAAGCTTCACAGACCAGTTAGTGAAGCTGTAACTGGGTCAGAAACTTTGCAGGACACGATTTGCTGGTGTGCAGAAGTGTAAAACAGGAGGCCCTCCACAGACCCCCTGTGGTGGGTCTTTTTTTTTTTTATGAGAGTGGAAAAGTACATCAGCAGCATCAAAGCCTGGAGTGGTGGATCCCTGCCAGTTCATCATCCACATTTCTAACTACAAGCCGTTTTCCTGCATGCGTACGAATAGTCTAAATCAGGTATACCAGCTCTTCTCTCCTCTGAAAACTTCTGCTTGCTCAGCATCAGACCAGTCCAAACCTTAACTGTCAGCCCTTTAATAACAAGATCTGAATTGTCCTCTGCCAGCTGTTGTCTGTTTATTTCAAAACATGACCATATGTTTAAACCTTGTCCTATGAACCCAAAACAGGATGTCACAGCAGGCCCTCCGGTCAGAGTAACTGACAGAGACACGGGCGCACAGGAGGGCCATTGTTTTCTCCTGCTTTGGGAAAGACAGACACAGGGAATGGGAAGTGTGGTGCGGGACACACAAATCGGATGTGTGTGTATTTATGTATCTAGTTATTATACACTGTATGTGTTGCTATTTGAAACAGACTTGCAGACTTCAGGGCTAAGTGAGGAAACAACCAGCTGCTGAAATCTTGTTCAGTGTCTGCGCAACAGAGCCCAGGCAATGTGTCAGACATTTGTATCCTTAAATGTCCTCAAACCATTTTGGGCGTCTTTTGAAGGGAAAGTCTTTAAAATAGAAATCACTTTTCTTTTCCTTTGTGAATTTTAACAAGTTTTTCCTCTGAGTAAGTCATAGTCAGACAAACCCTAGAGCTGCTGTCATGGACAGTGAATAATAGAACAACTTGTCACCCGACAGCACACGGCATGATTTTACAGGGTGTGGACACATTTTAAAACACACATCTGTGAGTGACAGGAATTAATAAAGATCATTTTAATATCTTTAAAAACAGTTTGACATCTGGGAAAATAGTTTTTTATACTGAATGTAGCTTGTTAAATGTTGAGACTGTATTTACATATTGACTCTAGCTCTATGAATACATGACATGAGAGTAGTATCGATCCTGACATTAAACTTTTGAAGAGAAAGTGGATAATAATATTTCCCAAAATGTTGAGTCCATCACCATTTTTATCTCAGTGGATCAACTGTGTGATTTATGCTGTGACTTCCAGCCTAAAGAGACCGTTGTCAGCAGGAAAAAGTAGTAAGGTTTAAATCTGTAGTGAGCTGGTGCATGAGGAAACAAAAGCTGACTCAGGGCTGAAAAGGAGAAAAGGGAGGACAAAGAGTGTCAGGAGGAGTGTGCAGACAGGGTGGAGGGTCTGCTTCTGAGGCGGCGTAGACATAGCATTGGGCCACACAGAGGCCTCCTTGTCTGTAAACACAACCTGTTGCAACTCACTCAAGAGCGTAGTATGCAGGGAATGCTAAAAGGATTAATGCACAGCCACTTGAGATAATGTGAAAAATGAGACGTGATGTGGTGGAGGCGGGCAACAAAAAGTCAAGGACGAGACGCCGTCACAACATTGACTCAATCAGCCATTTCCCTTATAAAGAAGATTAGACAACACATCAGAGTAATAATACTTTCTTTTCTCCCTTTCCTCCAGTTTTCTAATTAAATATGATATATGTGTGTCTTCGTTGAATACTGAATACTACAGTATTTCTAAGCCAAATCTATAGAGAAATTCAAGTACAATGACAAAAATGTTCACACGTGTGTTTCTTCATTTGTGTTTATTTGCTGTGTACATCATACACAAACCTCTTTGGAATAAAATCAAAATCTCTCATATACACAAAATTTAAAAAAAGAGATCCAGAAGTTACGGAGCCACTTTGTAAACATGCAACCAAATGGTTTTAACAGGGAATATAAAACAAAACTCACCAAAAAAAATAAAAATAATAAAAAGTCCAGTTTGAAGGAGTTTCAGGAGGGGGCCATGCTCATGATGAATACAGGAAAAAAAAAACGGACATATCAAGGCTGCAAATGATTGTGTTCATTTATCACATGTACAAATATAACGTGCCCTCGGGTTCAGTGATACTCAGTCTAACCTCCACATACCTCAGCAGAACCCCCCAGTTCATATTTCAGTGGCATCCTCCAGGCCAAGCAATGGAAATGACCTCTGGTGGAGATAAAGTGACAATCACTGAAGGATGGATGAAGTGAGGTAGGATCTGTGGTTATCAGAGAGAGGAGGGCGGCTTTAGCCTCCCCTGCTTGTTTTATGATGGGAGACAGGCTGACTGAGCCAGCTGGGGAGGTTAAACATCTGTAGACTGCCAGATGCTAAAAGTGACATCCTACAGCACTTGGCAGTCAGAGTCTAATTACTGTAACTACTTCACTTTTGGAGGTGATTTTATTTTTTTAACTGAAAACTCTTTTGTGAGGCTGTGAGATTTGTCTCCCTCAGTCCTGTTGTGCTCTCACAGACTTTACCATTAAGTGGCAGCTCTATAGCTTACGCTGCTGTTAGCACAGAACAGGCATGAAGCATTAGCAGTGGTAATCAATAACCGTGTCATGAGTGATTATTGGACAGTGTTTACTTTGTGAGAATTGACCCTCTTTCTGGGTTGGAGAATGAACTGAAATGTTGAAATCTACTGGCCAGGCATGGCTCCGTGTCCTCCATGATGCAGGTGCTCCTTTGAATCCAGCTCAGTGTTTAACGTTATATGAGATGAATCTCTGTACTGACTCAAAGCTATATCTCTATCTCTCATTTCCTCTCTCCCTGTCCAGTTCAGTGCATTAACAACCCCACAGGGGTGCCTCGCATGTTTGTTCCAACGCCTGCGTTTAAGGAGTTAAGAAAAAAAAAAAAAAGCAACACACAAACTAAACTGGGACAGATCCGAATGAGGTACTCATGGTTCACTTCACACTCACACAACAGTTTTCCAGTTTAGAAAAAAAAAAAAAAACATCAACATAGCTTAGTGGTTTTCCATTTTAAATTAGTCATTAAAGGAGAGTGTTGGTGACAAGGACACTAAACTGTGTCCGCTGAGTCATGACAAACACCTATGTGCCGTGTCAGGGGTCACAGGGGCTGATTTCAGATCAGTTCTGAATCAGGTTGTTTCAATATCTGAATGGAAGCTACAAGTGAAGAAGACGGTGGCGTCCACTCCACACACACTCACACATTCACACAGATAGAAAAACATTTTGCAGGGAGAAATGGTTCGATTTCACCAGTAAGATCGATCTAACCCACACAATACTTCCATAGGCTCTATAAATACAATATATCAGTTTGACAGGAGATACCTAGTAGCAGTCACTGTCCTCTCACTTGAAGATACAGTCTCTTTGGAATTGGGAAGAATAAGGACTGAGGAGAACTATGTGCCATGGATGCTGATCCAAGTGCAGACATCTGCTGCTGAATCAAACCCTATGTGTAAAGGTCAGATACTTGTTTCATCAGAACTGAACACCTGCACGTTCTCAGTTCTCCGTGGCACATGGTTCTTCGTCCTCATATTAAACTGTTGACTCTTTGGGTCCCTCTCGAGCAGCATTCTTACACCCGTAAAGCCACTTGATGACACGAGCGTTTCTCTCGATGATTGACACCCCAGTGGGGAGCTGCTCAGCCAGCTCCTCCTGGAACAGGCCGTCTCCTGAGTGTCGGGAGAACTCGCTGGGCTCGGAGCCTCCGCAGCCTTCTCCGCCTACGCTACGGAGGGCCAGTGAGAGTGTGTCTATGGAGCTGGCACCAGAGAGGAAGTTCTCCCGACCTAGACGCTCTATCATGTCCATGTCTAGCCCACAGAAGTCAAAGAAGTGCTCCTGCTCTGATAACGCCACAGAGCAGCGCAAATACAGGTCTGACTTGGAGCGGTGCAGCTCCCCAAACTGCCTCCTGGGCACTGGTCGTGGTGATGCCCGCTTCCAGGGGTCATTCTCATCATTGTGGCTACTTGAGTGGTTTCCGTTGGGGATACCATTATGAAGACCATCACCACCGCCATTTGTAAGTCCATCTTTAATCTGTTCAAGTGCGCAGCTGAACCCAGGACTAGGGATAGACCTCGGGCTGCGTTCTTGATCAGTTTTACTTGACCTCCTGCTCCCGGGTCCTCCATCCACAGTGTCTTTGTCATTGGTCCAAGACATGCGGGAGTCTCCGTCCCGTGATGGTGCTTTTTCTTCACCAATCACCATCTTCTGAATCCTGCCTTCACCTCCGCTACTCTTCTCTCTCATGGAGCCCTGAAAGAGGCGACGGACAAAACTGTACCCCTTTACTTCCATGTTATTGTTATCTCCCACCACTGCACCGCTGGGGCTCTTGCACTCTTTCTTTTGCCGGTAGATGACAAGGGAGTCTGGCCTCAGCATGCGTTTGCCTGTGCTTCTTCTGAGCACAGGGGCACTGTGCGGCGCTACTAAGGTGTGAATTCCAGGTGTCCTGGGGCTCGGAGGCATTACTTTGTTCACATTGCTCCTGTTATGCGCCTCAATGTCAACAGAAGTCCGTCTGTTCTCCTTTCTGGAATCATCATTCTCGTTCTCATCCCGTGAAGTGAAGGAGCCAGAGAGCGTAGAGAAGGGAGTGTTGGATGAGCGTCGGGGGGGAAGATGTGGGGTCAGGCTACCTGGGACGGCAATAGCTCGTCGGGGCTGTGGTGGTGGGGTGGCACAGGGCACCAGAACAGGCTCCTGTTTGGTGTTGATGACCTGCTGACTCTTAACGTATTTGGCTTTGTCTGCCTCCAGCCTCTCCACTGCACTGATGGAGCGACCTTGTCCACCACCATCTATCTGCCTGCGCAGGTAGTCTGGACCCTTGTTCAGGAGCCTCAGGGGAGAGGGGGATCCAATTGGTGTCAGGGGCTTCATGTTGGCTCACCAGGCCGGGAAAGACATCAAAACTGCAGCCTCTCAATGTCTCACAGTCTCCTTGAGAGCTGTTGTTGGCCCTGTCAAGATTTCAAAAACTAGTGAAGGTGTCTGGCAGCTCTCATTCCAGTTCTCACAGCTCTCAAGTTTTCCTCTAATGGTGATAGGTAAGTAGCAATTCAAGAGACCACAGAGGCCAAATTTGTTGTATCGTTCTCTATAGATAGCATACAGTCTCTTTGTTGGGCAACGTTAGAGCAAATTGATATCTCTATCCAGTATTTACACAGGCATCTGGATGGGAATGCAGGGCACAGGGAAGTGCTTTTTTTTGTCGGCCAAAAACACTCCCAAATGAGACGCTCCCTGCCCACAGCACAGCAGAAATAGCTCGCAGGGCGCTCTTTGAAAGGGTTACTTTTTCCTCCCCCACTTTTTCTTCTCTCTCTTTTTTATCTTCCAACAACACCCTTCGCCGTTGATCTTTTCAGTGACGGCTGTATGGAGAAATGAGATATAATGGCCTCAAATATTTGCTTTGCGCAAGCGGTCGAGGGACACCGGGTCAAGACTTTTATTGTTTGGCGCCCGTCGTGGTTGAGGTGACCTGTGGGTGGCCGGCACCGAGGCACTTGGATCGTTGATGGACAGATAGGGGGAGATGCAGATCTTGTCCTTGTCCTCACCTCACCTGGGTTGACCTCTGTAAAGAGACAGAGACAGAGAGAAATTGGTTTTAGTTGGAAGTGTTATTCTCCAGGGCAAGCAGCAGAGACCAGATGGCAGGGAGAACAGTGGTCCCTGCAGCTCAGCTCAGATTGTACTTATTTAAAGCTGGAGGGAGTTGACATGTCTGGAGTGGGCAGCAATGCAGAGCTGACATGTATACGCATTTAATGATCCTCTACTTCACATATATATCTATATATAAAATACAATCTGCATGCTACTTTTAGACATGTAGCTGACACTCCTATCTAGACTACAGTCAGTGTGTAAACAGGTAATGTGACTTTCCTTTCACACCAAACACATTATTCTGAGCTGTTGCATGAATGTAAACACAGAAGTCATATATACAAAGACCATGCACTGGTGCAATGTTTCTTATCCAAGAATTTCTTTTTCCCTCTTTTGGGTCGGTCCCTATACAATCATTTGTCTTCATTTTGTTGTGAGATTAATGTTTTGTAGCCTCTATCACAGCATCCAGACAGAATGACGACAAATATCGGCCTCTATCTCTTTTCTGCACAGGAAGTTATTTATTTTATTTTTTGGGACAGACACCATTGATTGGGTCAGTTGTGTCAGGTTATTTTGGGAGAAAATACCTGTATGACTGATTATTGAGAAGACCCAGCAAATAGACAAAGCCTGTGTTCTGTGTTTTCCACACTGCTACAAGAAAAACCACCTCCACACCGATCTGTCTGCCTGTGCACCGCCATGACAGGACACTGTCTTCAGGGGCACAGATCTTCAACTTTCTGACAGATCAGTGTAGCTGGCCTCTTTTTAAGTTTTTAACACGTCTCCACCGAGAATTAGACTCAGGCTGTTGTAATTTAACTGGCCTTGAGTGCTGCTTCACTTCTGAGCCAATAACTCTTTCATAGTCCCAGTTAAACAGCTTGTTCTTCAAATTAACAAGCCACAACAAATATTAAATGGCACTTTAAAACAACTATAAGGCATAATACTGTGAAATTGATCTCCACCTCCCCAGACTTGTGTTGTGCTCTGTGAAGATGTTCCATATCTTTTTATGTTTTCACACTATATGAAGAATTGGGAGGGGGGAGGGGCCACACGTGCCCATATCTGGATAGGGCTTCACCCGTGGAGTATTTATAGCTTGAAAACATCCCAGCCGAGTTATCGTGTGTCTCTGGATGTGTGTGCTTTGTATGTGCATGTGGTCATGGGTGTATTTATGTAGCTGCTCTAAGTTTTGCTCCTGAGCCCGTGTGCATGTGTGGGAGCATCAACATGAGGCAATAAGAGGCTTCCCTGTAAATGAAAGAAATGTGCCCTATGCACAGTTAAGCTGCAGATTGTCAAGACACTGTTTTTCTGCACCTTTTTCAAGTGCCGAAAAAAGGAACGGAGTGTCTGCCATGTGCAAAGTGTGCAGACAAAAAGCACATCTTTATAACCCAAAGCTCTTAGAAATACCCAGAGGCACAGGTGGTGTCTGTTTTTCATTCACCTCCCTTCAAAATGTATAAAGAGTCCGTCTGGAGAGATAAACACTCCTTATTCTGAGCCAGACAGCAGGATGGTGTCATATTGTGGTGCTTGTGGTCCCCTCAGGTCTGCTGCAAGTGTTATCAAATGCTATTTTAGCTTTTCCTTTGCATAAGGTAAAAACAATGAACAACCTCTTTTGGCAGGAAAAAGGATCCATGTTTCATCAGTAAGGACGAACCCTACGCACCCCTGTGCTCACGTCCTCCACCCCACACACTGACATGCTCTTGATTATGGAAAATAGAAATAGAAGATAGAAAACAAATGTCTGAGTGAGATGCAACAAAGGTCATGAGGGAGCCATGTTTAAAGCAAAGACTGCATGACATTCAGGCTCACATTTCCAAACTTATTCCATATTTCCCATGACTAGTTCAGAAAGAAGGGAGGTGATTGTGTTTGCTGAGTGCCACTGCAAATCTTAAGACAATGTTAAATCAAGCTCAGACACATCTGCAGTTATTGTGTGTGTGTGTGTGTAAATAATAATTTAAAGTTGAATGTTTCAGCACATTTTTGTTTTACATGATTACAGCACTTACAATAGAGACATCATTGCTGGTAATTACAACACTAATCCTAAAATCTTTCCATGTTTTTCTACTACTATATCTACTCAACCTCTACTACTGCTAAACATTTCTCTCAAAACTAATTACTGAGCTACTATTGACACTTTGGAAGGTGACCTAACATTTGCACATTACTCTGGGCTTCATTGAGCCACAGCACCCCTCACAGAGCAGGCTTGTCAAATGGTATACGACCATAAATCCACTTAGGAACTGGGGCAACAGCCAGCCAGTTAGTTTTTCCAGATGTCGGGGCTGTCAGAGCTCGGGAAAGTCCACCATTGTTTAGGTAGAGTTGCAGGGAAAATGTCTCACAACAGGTGTGGGGGTGGAAGAAAGGGCTTGAGGTGGGTATAAAACAAGAAAAATGGCCAGAAAATGAGGAGGAAGTTAGAAGAGGGGGTCATGGCGTATAGGCTGAAGTTATAGGGTATTTATTAGACACCTTTCTTCCGAAACAATCTGTTCCCCATCTGGGTTCAAAATGGAAACGTGGCAGGCTAATGCTATTGAAGCGTTAAAGGAGATTATCGCCACAGGAGCCTAAACAAAGTCATTAATCCTGATGTTGGCTTCCGTTGAGGGGGATGGGAGGAAAGTATGCTAAATAATATAAAGCAATACCTATATGGATATAATCCACTCACCCAACCATCGTATCCTTGAAATCCATAACAATATGGAAACTGTATACATATTTGTCCTAATGCATCTTCATCACTCGCTATCTTCATTGGATCTGACGTTGGAAGCTTGAAAGAAAACCAACCACTTTTAGAGGTTATCTCTT
>OMNW01012057.1:7222-28242 GCA_900303245.1 Selene dorsalis | reverse complement strand
CCTGTGTCAAGGGGAACGTCCGGGGCCTGTGTCGTCTTCCTCACGGTTGAGCGGACGCAGCGCAACACGGTTGAGTGTGATGGGATGTGGCAAAGCTACAGAGGCGCCCGGTCGGACTGTGAACAATTACAGGGATGTGAGAGCGATGGGGAGAAGGGCTGCTCTCACAGCTGTCACCCACACACAGGGGACTGTTGGAAGATGGAGAGCTGTCAGATCATGTTTCATGATTCCATCGCCCATGATGAATTATGGATTGAGTTATGAGCCCGTGGAGATGGAAGTGATGTAACAGCAGAAACTGACTCAGACTTCACAGAATGACAAGGCTGATTGAAATAATGATCATATCAGTAGTGGATCCAAAATTAGATATGAACATTTGGTGCAAATTTTGAGAGCAGCATTGTTGATCTTCCAAGAGGAATAAGCCAACATATAAAAGTTGCACTCCAGGCTCATGCATTTGGAAAACAATGTCTTTGCTCATCAAATTATCACCTCAGTGAATCTGATTCCACACTCTCCTCTGTTTACACAACACAAGAAATGCTGGCTTGGTATATAAATGTTAGGTTTTACTTCTCGTTTTAGCCAGCAGTCCTGTGTGAGAGTGGGAATTAGTGTATGACAGGGTGCCTGTGTGAATCTGTTGTTTTGGTGCTGGATGTCAGTCAGACGCCGAGACTTTTGGACAACTTCTTCCACTTTTTCCAGCACCTCTTCCTGAAAACAGCCAATGAGGAATTTCCCAGAGACCACTGGCACAATGGGCCAAACAAGGCGACAAGGAGCAATAAAGCTAAATTATAAGTCTGACAGTTTGTGTGTCAGTGTTTGAAGTCTCACACTGTTGTGAACATCAAGTATCCAAAACCAGCTGCTGTTCAGCAACACACACGCACACACACACACGCTCGCTCTCTCTATTAGCACAGTGCCAGGGGGAAGATGATGTCACTAGCAGGGTACATTTTCCCCTCTAATTAGAAACTTGAGCTTCCCGCCATAACTTGGGGGTCTTCACATGCAACCATGCAACAAAACTGTGATTAAACTAAACAAATGTTTGACACCACCCCCCTCCTCCAAAAAAAAAAAAAGAACAAGAAAAAGAAATAAATTAAAAACAATGTGTTGTTTGTGGAGGCTGCGCTCTGCAGGAAAACAAAACCATGCCTTGAATGTAACTGTGGTACAGCTGAACTTTTAAGTGATAAGAAACACATGAGCGGCCCATTGTGAACTAAAACCATGAAATATCCTGCGGCTTCCGCTTGTTCTCCACAGTCAGCACTGATGTGGCTCAGACCACTCAGATTATATGTATTTTGGAGCCCCCCAAAAAACTGTCAAAAAATACATAGAAATGAGTAAAATAGAAAATAAAAGAGTGCGAGAAACCCTGCTGTACTGTTACATACCGTAAGATACTAAACTCTTTGACAGGTCAGTGATTCTTAGCTTCTGTTTAAATGGCCACAATGTGGCGAGTCTGTGAATATGTGTGAGCAAGTTTAGAATCCAAAAAAACAAACTGTCTCAGAAGTCCACATGATTCAGCAGGCACTGTCTGTAACCTGCCTTCAGCGCTCTGAAGTGTTGCTGCACCACCACCACCACCACCACCAGCATCACCTTCAGTGAGGCTGCATGGTGCTATATGCCACGCAGGGAGGCAAAGACCTACATTACAATCCATTTAGTCATATTAATGATGTCAGGCCTCCTGTCAACACCCCAGACAGAGACTGCAGCGAGCAGCTCCGCGCCCCTGGGCTCTCTGCTCTGTAACAGGAGGAGGCATTCTCTTCTGCTCTACCGGGATCGGCATCAAACGCAGATGCAGCCGTATTACAGCTGGAAAATTAGCACGCTGCCACATGAATCAGGGGGAGCGAGAGAGGGACTGTTTATGACCGATTCACACTGTAAAATTGCAGGTAGGTATGTCGGTTGGAGAGGAGTTTGTATCACGTGTTGGAACGTGCGCAATACATAGGATCGGTGTTGTGGCTGTGGGTGTTTTTAAATGAGTCACGATAGCTTTTATGCAAGGATGCATGCTGGGTAAGATATGAAGGATTCAACTTCAAAGAAAAAATAAAATTTAAATCTAAGATGGGGAGGAGATCAGCCAGAATCTTCCTCCTGACAGTTCATAATGCATCATGCGTAATCCTCCACTCACTTCTATAAAATCATGATCATGTTCAAAACTATGTAGAAAACAATTGCTTTATCTTACAGTAATTTATCTTTGAGTTAACACCCAAATCCCTAAAGTTGCTTGGAAAAATTGGCAAACTCATCCAGAAATTTTACTAAATTAGCAAATCTTCCTTTCATGACTGATATTTCTTATGAAGGGAACTGAAAGATGGCCTCTCCCTCTGGAAAGTAAGAGTGAAACATGCATCTCTGCCAGTTCACGGTGTGCATCACAAAGCATGAATTAAACCTCCTGCTGCTGCACACGGGCCAAACAGACGCGTGCTCACCTATGAATCTGAGGGTGAATGTGTTTAGAGGACATGTGTGGTCTGTTTAGTCTGCCTGCTAAGTTGTTTATGCTCCTGACCCCACGCTGACCAAACCAACTCAGGGGTGCGTGAGCCTTGAATGTGTCAGCAGAGAGTTAGGAGAGCGGGGGTGGGAGGTGGTAGAGGTGGGTCAAGGTGGAGTTGACCCCGAGGGCATGTGATTGCCTCTTTGGAGGAGACCATTACAAGCTTTACAGCTTGCAGAGTGGGTGGATTTCATAATGACCCACCCCAACTTACTTTTGTTCTAAACGTTCTCAGGTAACACTTTCTTGACCTTATTTGTATTTATTAGTACGACTGTCCACAAAGGCAGACATGCTTTGGTCATAATTGAACTGACTGGTAGGGAAAATGGCTGATTTAATTTAAGATTACAAAACATTTCTTCCCTGATTAGATGTTTGGAAGCCAGAGCCTCATTTGTGCCGTTCCCCTGATTTCATCCAGATGTAAATATTTAGCGCTGGGCAGATTTAAGATGGGATAAACCTGCAATCCCCAGGTCAACTGTATCTGCTTTAATCAGAGCACAGTGGTCAACAGTCTCTCTTTCTCTCTCTTTGCCTCTCCCTCTCTGTGCTGTGCTGTAGTGACTGGACTTCAAGTTAAACCTGTGAGTCCACGTGTAGGTTTACATGGCAGATGAGTTATGGTTTGCTGTATTTGTCTGCTTCTCAAAAACCTGGTCTGTTGTACACAGCATGACATCCATCACACACATGCTGCCCAGGAGAGTTTGCCTTATAGGGCATCGGCCATAAACAGACCATAAAGATCTCAAGCACAACTCCGAACCGTGTTGTGAATTTTCTAAATAACACACACACACACACACACACACACACACACACACACTTTCCCATAAGGTAGGGACGTGTCCACTTGAGGACTTCACCGCGTTAAATCATAGTAATGTGTTGATTTTAAAACGAGTCGTCCACCTTTAAGTGTGTGCAATCAGCACCACAGCCTTATATAATAATCCTCAGTTAACGTGGCTACTGATTATTTGTCAACCTGCTCAAAATTGAATCCAGCTTGACAGTTCTCATAAGGTCTGGTTAATAGCCTACCATGCCACCTTTCACTCGTTTACAGCTCTAAAATAGTGCTGTGCTGTTGCTACTTTATAAAAACAGAGCACAACAAGAGGAAAAGTGAAAAACAATCACGCAACAGTACTGATCGGATCAATCACTTCATACCCGAACCACCCGCAGCAGCTACAGTAAACTTCACTAATAAATGTCACAAATCAGTCTCGACTCACACACCTGATAAATAACTCGGCTATTAACAATGACAGCCCCCCGCATGCTCACCTTATTCGCTCTGGTGTATCCACTCTTGTTGCCTTTCAACCCCAGTGACGGTGTGGAGATCCTCGGTGTGACAGACGCACTCATTCAGCGTGGCGCTGCGCTCTGCGCTCTGCGCGGACTGCTGGCACACTGACGGACCGCTGCTCGGCAGCAGCAGTAGTGAGGAGGGAGCCCCGACCTCCCCCCACAGCGGAGGGGGGTGGGCAGGTATGAGGCTGTGTAAACTGACTCCTGTGTAGCCTGCAGGGAGCTGAGTGGAGCTGTAGGGGGGCTGTGGATTAGGGAAAGGACTGTAATGACAAATACAACATCATAACAAGCCATTAAGCTTCATACACACATTAACAGGCTGGTTGCATCAGTTAAAATGAAGTACTGATGCTGAAGTTATTCTCTGAAACAGAAGCTATGTCTTTACAGGCGGAGTCAAACAGTTGTAGAGCACTGACAATAATAATGTTGTCTATACAGTCACACCAGTCCATGCTGACCTGCTCCAGTGGTCATACTCCTGTGATAATTTTGTTCACCAACTTAGTTTAGCATGTTAGCATGGTAACATTGGCAGTCTGACCAAATGATCTGACAAATTAGAATATGAACTGCAGGGACCATGTGAAAAATCCTCATAATAATAAATGTATTGGCAGCAGCTGAAATATTTAACTCAGTATTATTATAGTATCAAATATCTATTAATATATTTTCTAAAACAACAAACAAACTGACAAAATTCAGTTGCAGTGCAGGTCAGTCTCTGGTTTCCAGTCCATCCAATGGTGTGATGGGCGGACTCATATCAAACCACCATGGCTAACAATGATCCCATCAGGCTGTCAGATTAATTATATCATAAAAGGTTCTGTAATTAGTCAATTAATTGGTTGCGTGCTGAACAGTTTGAAAGTGCTTTTTGAAAGTCACAGTGATTGGTTGTGCTCCTTTCCAATCAGGCCACTGATTGATAAGCTGACTGTGCTTTAATCAGTGTCGTTCTCCTGTTGTTGATTAATAGACCTTAAACACTTCACACATTATCACAGTGGACTTTTAGCTGCAATAGCTTCACACCACACATCATTCACAACATCATTCACAATCATAGCTACTTTATTATTTAAAGTTATAACCTTTGATGCTGATAACGTCAAATGTTTGGACTGAAATAACACCAGAAAACTCTTATGATCCACAGAGACGATAAACTCTTTGTGAAGCTCTTGTCTTTTCTCTTGACTTTTGTGATGCTTTTGTTGTCCTGTTTTTGCTCAATAGGCTGCTTGACTGGCAGAAAAATGGCAGATCAATTAGAGAATAACCAACTAATTTTGCAGCTGTCTCTCTGTGTGATTGTCCTCTCTCCCTCTGTTTTCTCTGCTCATCCTCCTCCCTAAACCCCCTCTTCGTCATAAAACACAGCTCAACACGACTGGCACAGGAAGGTCGGGAGGGAGTGGGATAAAGGAGTGATCCGCGCATTTCACGCACACCTGTTTCTCATTCCCAAGATCATCACTCTTGACAGGGCAGACAGGCCAGTGAGGAAGCCCAGCACACCGAGAGCCACTGGAAATATTTTACTGAGAATATAAACATGAGCCATGCAAAGGTTCACATGATCCGCACATAGCGCATACATCACTTGAACAGGCACACTCGCATGTCCTTCTTCTATTGTGTTTCCCTTGAGGAACAGTTCACACTTTACACAACATAACTGCTCCAGAGACGCCGCTTGGAAGGTCACAGGAAAAGTGATAAACTGATGTCTCAAGGTAACAAAATGTGGAAAAATGAGGCTTAAAAATAGAAAACACGCACAAAAAAAGCCTTGAAAGAATACAGGTTTAGAAAAGAGATCAATACACTCAATAGAGGAATGACATCTCTCAGAATAGAAGTTCCTGTTTCTCCAGAGCTGAGCTGGAGAAGACAGTCACGCTACATTTAGGGCTCCTCCATAGCGGAGCCATGGCGGTCCTCTGCCACATCTGGGGGCAGTAATGCGATCTGCTGATCCCGTCCGCCGACCTCTGCCCTCACAGCCCTGACTCAAGGAAGCCACGCTTCCTGCTGAGCACTGTGTGCGAGGTGCCGAGCGACCTCAATCTTGTTTGATGCCATCTTTGGCCCCCAGTAGGACATTTACTCTATAGAGGTCTGTAGGGTCTCCTTCTGGTGATATGGGGTTGTGGATCATCGATGTAGCAGGTGGCTAATTCCTAGCACAGTTCCTGGTGCCAGTCAGCTGTTTAAGACCGTGTTAACTGGGAGCGATAATCCTGTAAAAGCTGTGAAAGATCACGTACTGAGAGGACGGCTGAGAAAACAGGGTTACATCCAGAACTCAAAATGTTTCAACAGGGAGGAATCAGACCTGGTGATGTTGGTTGACATCAACTCACTGTCTGAACTGTTTGAGTACACCAAGACCATTACCAACATAAATCAGATTGTATAATGACAAGAAAAATAAACTGCTCAGACTTTTCTGGAACTGGCCTAGCATGTCCAATAAATCTTCATTTGGTCACCACTGATCATTATGTGTTAGGAATGGACATAAGACAATTAAACGTAGCTCAAAAGCTTATAACAAGTTGTCAACTCTTGTATATTTTATCAGACCTTTTTAATCTGCTTTGAGAACGCAATATCGTCAGGTTAAAAAATGACAAAACATGTCTCACTAAGAGGACAGTTTGTGTTGTGCACATCAAACCTTCTCCAGTTTATTACGAATCACATCTTCTAAAATTGTAATATCTTGGGGACATGGCTCACAAGAGCATCAGCTGCAGGCAGTTATCAAGGCTCTTCAAGTATCTAGTTCAGCACATTTGAAGGGATTGGTAGCCAGAGTATGTCCAGTTTAAGTACATTTTACATCTTCTTATTCAAATACCTCCACATGTTCCTATAAGCCAGCTCTGAACTAGTTTCCTCCTGGCCCATCTTTGCAGCTCCAGTTCACCCAGATGATCAAACACAGGAGAGAACTGGATACCCATGGAAAAGAAAAAAAAACAGGCAATATTAGAAGTGAAGTTGTTGGGGTTTTCATGTAACTTTTGGCTTTCTGTGAAGACCACACGTACATGGTCACAGTTATATATGCTTTAATCTCTAAATAAATTGTTTTCATATGAAGTCTAAGTGCTGAAATTATACTTTGAGGCATGTCAGCTACAGAGCTTGACACACATGGATGCACACTTTTGCACTTGTGAGGACCTTCAGTGGGTATGTGTGAGTTTCTGCTGCACTGTCTTTGTGAGGTTCAGTTTGAGTTTTAGATCTTCAGACTAGAAAGTGCAACATTTTTTTCTAACAAAGTACAATAATGTACATTTTTGCAGCCACCTCAAATGTTATTCAATTTCCTGAGATATTTCAAAATCTGGGTGAGTCTATCCATGTCCTCCCTAACATCAACCTGGTCTTCACAAAGATATAAGTACCAGAGCACACACACACACACACACACACACATACACTGAGACATACTTGAGGATTAATAGCACTTCAAAGGGAGGAAGCCACACTGTGGCTAGCTTCCTGCCCCGGCCCATCTTGGACCATTTGCTGGCATCTACGTGGCTGTTGACGGCCTTGTGAGCCATGTGGTGGCTATTTGGAGCTACCGAGGTAATCATCTGAGGTACCCATTGATGTAGTAGCACTTTGTCCTCTGTAGGTTAAGTTCAACTATAAGAAGCCAGGGCACTTTAACCTGTTGTAGCAGCAGTCCTACTCTGATGGAGCCCATTTGTCTTAGAATAAAAGGGGGGAAAGTGGGCTTTATTCTGGGTATGCATCATTATCTCTCTTGTGACAATGTTGTACCTGGGCCTTCCTGCTAAATTAACAGTGATTTGTCATAGGCAATGTACTGTAGCAATTGTTTCTGGCTTTTCCACTACCACTTTCCTGCCTGTTCCAACCCACATAGTATGTTTATATACTACAGACTTTCTATGCCAAATTCCTGGTGGAGCAAACATAATTGCCACGTGGATTAAGTTATGTTTTTACAAGTCATAGCTATAGGAAGGTCACAGTGGATAGAAAGACATGGTAGACTGGGATTTGCATCCTTAGTCCCACGTATTGTTACGTTTAGCCACTAAATCATTTGGTTAAGGCTGTGGAAAGATCATGGTTTTGATCAAATACTCAAAAAAGTCTGTCCGTCCCATCTCATGCTGCAAAAAAAGGTTCGACTTTTTTGGTATTTTAATCACAACAGCGATCTGTCTCCACCCTTATTCAAGCACTTTGAGTTTACAGCCACGTTGCCAGTCAGAAGAACCACACTGCTTTGAGCTAAATGCTAATATTAGCATGCCAACTTACTCACAATGAAAATGCTGACACGCTGATGTTTAGTTATAATGTTTACCATGTTCAGCATTTTTCAGCTTGCTAACATTCAACAGTTAACATTGAATACAAAGCACAGTGAAGAGTGATGGGAATGTTTTTAGTATGACATGGATGTCTATACCAAAGTCTATTATAAAACATTTGGATATAGCAGTCTGGGGTAAATTGGTGCACTCAAGGCTAAAAATATAGATTGTGATAAAAGTTTTGTGATAACTTTTATCTCTGTATTGTTTGAATGATATTCATGTTTTTTCATACGGGAGATATTTTTGCAAATAAGTTGAATTACTGTAAAATGGAGGAGACAGGTTTTCACTTCTAGTGTAGCTGCATTATTTAGCTCTGAATGTTCATATTCCCAAAAGCTCATAATGTAGGTCTTTGTGTAGTTTGTTAAATCTAGAGTTTTGTCTGTTTCACATCACATACAGTGATCACTCGTTGTTCTTCTGATTACTACATAAATGCAGCGACTTTAGGCCTGTACCTGTTGACCTGAACATGCTCACACTGGTGGGCCCTCTGTTTATTTTGCCCTCTCTGCTGACCTTTACCCCCTCTCCCCACTGAACCCCTGCCGGTTACGACACCTTTTGTTTAGAGTTTACATCTGGTGGAGAAACAGCATGGCCCTCCATTGTTTTGTCTCAGTGCTTACAGTCTTTCTTAGAGAAGAGGTTGGAAAGAGAAAAATGTCCACTGAACATGTCAGAAGTGTGGAGATAGCAAGACAGTGGTTTGGATGTGTGTGAAGTGTGTGTTTTGTTTATAGTCCAGCATGTTATAGGTTTGTTTGATGTTTGAGCTGTGGCCAAATCCCAGCGAGGTGTGAACTCCTGTGGATCACAGCCAACCGTTGAAATCTCTCCAGAGCGCTCACAGTACTATGGTATTGTTTGCTGAACAGGACAATCATTCTAGCATGGAAATCCAAAGTGTATGACAAGAATGGCAAGAATGTTACATTTTCTAATATTAAAGATCAATATTTGTCTAAGTTCAGAGAAACACAGCCATCTGATCTCATAGGGAGACATTCCCTGGGTATTTCCAGTTGGCTCAGGGAGTCATAGCCTTTGGCCGAACATCTTTCCTGCGGTGAAACAATACCAGACGTTGAAGGGCCTCGCAAGAGAAGGAGCTGGCATTATGAAAAGAAAAGCATGCTAGAGAGGTCAGTCAGCCAAAAGGTCTCCACATAAACAACCCCGACCAACACATTCAGGACTGCTATGAAAACAAACAGTGGAAAGTAGGGGATTAGTTTTTGTATGTGGGTCAGTGTCTTTCAGCTGGAGAAGTTATCATGTCTGGATGGTAGCTCTGCCACCTGCAATAATATTCAACACTGTAAAGGTTCAACTGTTTGTTGGAACGAGACAGAAAAAGAGGACATTGAGTTTGTGGTGTTAATAACTTTGAATAGAGATTTTTAACTTACTCAAACATGAATCATACATAATATGATACCATTTGTGTCAGTTACTGTGGATTTTGATTTTTATGAATTTTATTTTTAAATAGTGTACATTTTAAATGTATATAATATCCTCCATCATGAGACCTCCTGTCTCTTGGCCGAAAACCAACCTTGCAAGATCAGCACTGCCAACCCAGTGTCCCAGCTCTCATCTCTGCAACACAAACAACACAAACGCACCTCATAACCTGTAATCTATTGTTTATGACAGATGAGACTACACAAATATACACATCGTATATGATTAATAATGTTATCCACCACTCCATGGATAGATTTCTAGTCGGCTTCATTAAAAACAAATGCACATGGCCAGGAGGAGGATTGGCAAAACAGCGGAAAAGCACCAGACTTGCAGGTTAAGTAACTTTTTGGTTAGTTGCACTAGAGTATGTCAAAACTGGCTTATGGGTTTATGGTTTATATATGGGAGTCTGGATATTTTTCTTTTTTGTTTCCCACTGTGAAAATGTGCCATTAATTGAATGTGGCACAACCAACATACCCATTTAAGCTAAACACAGATGTAGCTTTTCTTAGAAGAGAGAAGTATAGACTGTGAATGCCAGCAATCAGCATTACATGGGATGAATGTTAGGTATTTAAAACAGCAATTTTGGGTGTAGTGTACATTTAAATTATTATTATTATTATTTTACCAGTGGTGTTTCAATACATCTAAATTATCATGTCATGTTTTCTTGCTATGATTTAATCTTCAGTGGGAAGTAGCAACGCACATTTCTCAAAGTAAGATTTTATCTTTCAGTTCATATTTCACACTTCTCCAGGATGTACACTTCTGGAAAAGAACCTGAAAAGCATGATGGGTGCTTTTCCTGTCCTGTTACTTTTGCCAGAAGTTTGAAAACACTCAGCCCTGTCGTGAAGGATGATTCTGGACAGTCAGCGCTTACTGGAAACAAGACAGACTTCAAAGGTCTTGATCAGAGAAGGAAGACGCTGCTGAGCAGCCTTCCCATGCACTCCAAAGGAATCTGTCAAACATTTGGCACAGAACAGATGTGGATTTAGATCCAGGCTAATCGCCTCAGTCTGCAAAAGATACAACCTCTCTCTCTCTCTCTCAAGACAGAGCAGCTCTCGTCTATAAAGTTGGGCCTATTCTACATGAATTGATCTGCACCACCAATTAGTAGCATTATAGAGTGCTCCACATCCTAAACAGGCCACTTCTGTCTCAACTGTTCCCCTACAGCAGAGCGACCAGGTGAAATCTGAATGGTTTCCACATGTATCGCTGTTGCCTGGTGATATATGGCTCCTGTGTGCGAGGTAATGAGCTACACCAAAGCATTAGGGCATTAGGGGAGATGGTTTGCAGACTCAGTCTAAATCCAACAAGCTAAACAAAGCCCAACAGCATTTCCTGTTGTGATTCACCCTCAGATGAAATCAATTGAAAGAGGATGTTGTCCATCTCTCTGTGGTCCAATGGCTGCCTTTGATTTGTCCCCGTACATTCAGCAGGAAGACAGGAGTCTCTTCACCTGTCCTGTTGCAGAGGCGTTGAGAAGGGTAAGTGGCCCTGTGACAGGCAGTATTGTCCCCTTAGGCATGGAGGTCTGGCTTTCCTTTGTGCTGCTTGCTCTCAACAGGAGACAGAGCTCTTTTACTATGTTAGGTTTCCAGCCCGTAGGGACATGCATGGGTTCATGCTTACCTTATGTGATGGCTTGGCTTTTTGAAGACCAAGGTGGTCGGACGTGGTTGTCAACACCGATCTTGTCCCAAAACACGAGACTAAGTGGACGTACCTTGCAGGGACATGAAGGGTGGCTGACGTGGCGAAGTTTGCTCATCAATTGTTTGTTCCCAATCAGGCTCTCACGAGGAGATCTTTCATGTAGTTGATTTCAACTTTCACAGATAATTTGGTGCAGAAGTCGGCATGCTCAAATGGTTTTTGGCATTAAATACAGCAAGTGAGCATTATGATTTTAATTTGAAAGGGGTGGTGTAGTTAAACGTGGTTCAGATTTTAATTAATGGAGGCTTGCAACTGTTTGGATCAGCCATGTGTTCACCAAACGTTGCTCCAGTTAATGGGAGCTGGAGTGCAGCAGTTTGCTGCCACGCTGAAGGCTTTGCAGCCAGGTGCCAAAGTGCCTGTTGCCCTTTTGATGAAGACAGTAACAGGCAAAAAGCATCTGTGCCAAAATGTGAGTTGTAATTCAACCAGTGCTTAAATGACCATGAAACCACGGGATGTGGGTCAAAGCCAATGGTATAGATATGACTCTTTAATGTCATACTGTTTTATTTAGCAGGGCTTCATGTGAAATGACAGCCACTTATCAAACACACCATCTGAATTTAGATTTTTTATGACATTAGCTCCAGTGAGTGGATGTCTGTATGCTGCAAATGAGATTGTGTCCTGAGGGAAACAAATTTACAGTGCTTTAAAGATGTCTCCTCACCCGAACAAATGTTTCATGTTAACTTGTTCAGTTCTAACATGTGGTTACGTAGAAAGGACCTTTCAAAGGGTATTTGACAGCACTGTGAGCAGCTCTGCTAGAGCTCACCGTGCTCATAGATCTTGGATTCTGCTCTGTGGCAAATGTCACCCTGATGCTGGCAGATTGTGAACTCCCATGTTTCATGGCTGTCAGTCACAGAGGTGGTCTTAGTTTTTAACCCTGTGGAGTTTCAAAGAGAATG
This sequence comes from Selene dorsalis, assembly GCA_900303245.1. Taxonomy (NCBI): domain Eukaryota; kingdom Metazoa; phylum Chordata; class Actinopteri; order Carangiformes; family Carangidae; genus Selene; species Selene dorsalis. The sequence goes on along the minus strand of OMNW01012057.1, from coordinate 15,817 downwards.
GATTTTCCCAGTGGCATCAGCTGTAATTGAAATCACATTGTCTACTACAGCTATTGGCCCATAGTGGAACTCGGGAGTCTTATCCGGAATTTAACTTTGATTAGCCAGGGTCTTTAGATTGAGTTGCCCGCCATCCTCCACTCTTTGATCTGCTAGAGCTCTTGCAGGAAGTTTTAATACCCCCCAATCAGCAGTTTGTGGACCAGTCCAGGCTTCCCTGAGGGGTGCAGAGAGAAGAGTGACCCACAGTGTTGAGCAGTGAGGGCTGAGACTGAGTGGGAAAAACAGGGTCAGATTGGCAGACACAGTCTGGCTCCAGCCATAGATAACCTCAGGGTACTCCCATGCCTAAAGTCACATGGTCGTTAAATCAAGGAGCCTCCATTAAATTGGACACAACAGCTTTTGACACCAGTGTCTGACACAGTGACCATTCATGTGACCATTACAGGGACTGTTGCCCAATGCACAGTTGTTGACATAAAGTGGAAGTTTGACAAAGCTCGAGGGCAGTGATAAATCTACAAATCTACAAAACTGTGTAGTGTATTGTGCAAATCGTGTAGTTGAGTAATTACAGGTTGGGAATGTCCTGTTGTAGTTGTCAGGGGGTAAACGGAAAAAGGCAAACTATTGTATCCTAATGTCCATTTTATATAGGCCTTTACTTTTTACTTATTGCCCTGCTTAACATTGGGGCTGCAGGGGTGGATCAGTAAAAATGGTGATAACCTCTGGTCTAGTGTTTCTGGCTTTAATGTTTTGGTCAAGATTAAGGGACTGGCTGTTCCAGGGATGGTTACGAGTTCTATTCCCATTGAAATTATGCTGAATTCAGGAAAGGTCCAGCACCAATTGATCATTTATCAATCTATCATGGAGACTTCACAGGCTCTCAGGGGATAAACAGCTCATGTTGGGCCTTGGTTGAAGACCTGGGATCTTTATGCCCCGAAACAATGGCAAATGGAGCTTGACCTCTATCTCTGCCTTGTGGCTCAGACCTCCCACTCTCAGGTTGTTTTCAAAGGTCACAAGTCTGCTTTGTTCAGTGTCCTCTGTCATTTTGTCGTGGAAACTTTGCATTAATTGAACCTTGTTGCCTTTGGAGTCACAGTGGTTCCTCTTTTACTTGTTTTATACGTTAAACCACAGGAAAATATTGTCATAATTGTCTCTGCAGACAGAAGTACAACTTTATTTCTCAACTAAGTGACACATAGAGTTTGATAGAGGCATATTGCACTAGTTTTCTGTTGCGACCCTTCCCAGCAATATTTCACTGATTTCTTGTGCTGTCAGGTGAAAAGATATGTAATCAAGAGCACTCACCAAACGGCCTATAAAAGCCGCTATTAGACAAGTAGCACCACGTTTACAGATAGTGCTACAAGATTACTGTTCTGGTATCACTGCTAAGAGATTAGCTGTGACAAAAAAAAGAAAAAACACCACTGTAGCTTCAAATCAGTTTGTCCTTTTGTTATTCTTAACCTGTGTGCTTCTGCTTGTAAGGTTTCTGTGTTGTCTCAAGGGACAAAGCATCAACAAGAAGACGCTATAAACAGGAAACAGGGGCCCTCTCTAGTTTTGTCTCATTGCTCCCAGGAAGAGACAACCCCATTTCACTGAGTGACGCAAACCAGAACACACAGAGCGACACACACACACACAGCACAACAGCTCAGCATCCAGCAAGTACCAGGTTTTATTTACCTACTTGACAACTTAATCCTCCATTTGTCAGAACTGTAAGTGGAAATTTACCTCCAGTTTTTACAGTGACAAAGCTGAGAAAGTTGATCTTGCCTGAAAAAGTCCAAGAATTCATAATTCTATTTGAAAGAGATGGACATGCATATGGGGAAATTGTGCCTTGGGCCATGACTTCTTTATGTGATCACACTTCTGAGAAGCCATGTGAAAAATTGGTGGAAGTCTGATGATTCACACAGACAGTCCTACTTTTACTTCACTTCCTTCAAGTTACAACAGTCATGTTTCCTTTTCAGCCCCTGGATCTGATAATTTGGTATCAAGAATAACCTGAGTTTCAACAACATCTATGAATCAGTAGGAAAACTGCTTTGAAAGGATCCGAGATTTAAGTTATTTACATCCCTAATGTTGGGAAACCCCATGGAAATAAGCGTCACAGGTTCTGATAAGAGACTCAATGTGAGCGACTTATTCTGGAAAGTGAACTTTACACTGAATGATAGCAGAGTGAATTCCTTTCGCTATTTAGAGGAATTTGTCTCCCTGTGTGTAACAAGCCCAATGTTCTCAGCTTTCTATCACTTGCACAAACACACACCCACATACAGATGAGGATCATCAGAGTGGGAGTCCAACCTGACTGACTTGCAGCTGTGTCAGCAGGAGTTGGAAAAATCCAGGAGAAAAAAAACACACCAAAAGAAGGGAGAGAGATGAAAGCAGATAAGAAGAGAAGCAGAGAGGAAATACAAGTGTTTGTGCTGGCCCACCTCTTCCTTCAGTCCCTGGGGTTTTACTTGACATGTGTGTGAATGTGGCTTCGTGCAGTGCCTATGTCACAGTGTTGTCAGTGTATGAGCATGCCCTGCTCCAGGTATTTACACTATGTTATTTAATAGTCTGTGTTCGCAGGTCATTGCTAATGAGACTGATAATGGTGAATGATGAAGTGCCTGACTGACAGATCCCTGTGGGCTGATGTGAGCAGGACTGTCAGGCATCAGTAAACTGTGGAATGATGACTCATAAATGCTCTGATTGAGTCTGACTGTTTGAAGGGAGAAAGTCCTGTGTTTGCTCTTTCTATGGCTTTCTTTTTCTCGGTCTTTAAAGAGAAAGAGTGACAACAAAGCTCTTTATACACTGCAGTCTTAAATAGATTCCTGATATTGTACTTTTTCTCCCCTGGATGCATCATGCACCTGCCTGGATTTAGCTCAAGGGTGAATGTGTGTTTATGGTTGGCTGGATGGACGTTGTGTCTGCAGAGCTTGTTGCCCTCCAAACATTTGATATTGTTTTGGGCAGAGACTGTATTTATGTATTCATCTTGTACACTGTATTATCTCAGAATCCACATTATAACTAGGCAAGCTTACACTGTGCATACACAGAACCCCTGATCTATTTTGTTCATATTTTATTCAAATGATGTATATATAATTTAATGCAAAGTGAAATTCTCCTTTAAATGGGAACCAAAGACAAGACTAGAAAATGTGAAATATGTCTCTTTACAGCACAGTATTAGTTGTAGCCACAATATCAAACATGTCAAATACCAATGCAATAATATTTAAAACAAGCTGACTACAGTTTATAAAAGGTTGTTTGAGCAGGTATGAAATCTGATGATGAAATTAAATCTGGGATTTGGCCAGTAAGTGCCCAACAACCAGGTTGGTAATGATTTTGTACTTGGTGAAAAAGTAGAAGTTTGAAGGAAAAGTAATAAGAAGGAAATGTTACTCATTATGCGTCCTGTGATAATGTGTCTCTTTATGGTTTCATCCAAGTATTTGTTGACCCAGTAATTAAACAGTAACTTAGTTCAGCATTTGGAAGTGACCAAGATCCTACATGCAAGTACCAGCGATCAAAATGTTTGAAGCTCACCAAGAATATATATTTTGTGTGGAACTGAAAGTCACATTCAGGCTCCATTATCAATAATTAACTATTATCAATAATTATGCATCTAATCATGGCCCTGACAGATTTATTCTTTATATACTTTTTCTGTGTACACAGACTGTATGGTTCAATGGAAAACTTGGAGGTTATTTTGCTGCAGGTCTAAATCAACAGTGTTGATGCCAAGAAGTCACGTGGATCTGGGGCCTGTTCCATGAAGCAGGTTTACCAAATTATCTGGATATGTTTGCTGAGTAAATGAGTCCATATTCGAGGGAGTTTCCATGTTGTACTCTTTGACCAGTAAGCAAGCTTTTTCCAAAAGGGCTCTGGATTTGTGTTAAAAAAAGAGAAACAAATAAGCAACAGCTATTTTCAGTTTCTTTTACCATGACAAAGTTTGATTTGTGGTGGGAAACAGAAGCACAAGACATTTTACAAGGTGATTTTAGTTTATTAACAGTTCTGTACAGCCCTGTAATCTGAGAGGGTTTGCCGTCTCCCACAGGGTCCTGTATGTAATATTTCACTACTCTCCATAGCATGTTTCCTCAGTACTTTAATATGCATGCATTTACCATGCTGTGATGTTAGCCGAAGGGCCTGACCCTAAATTAGTCTTTATGAATAAATGATAACTTTCAGAGTTTCAGTGTTGAGCTCAGCAAAAACATGCTATAGTCTATAAAGTAGAGACCATTGAGTTACAGTGATAAGAGTTACAGACATGCAGACATTTTCTGTCTCTGTCTCCTTATACAATGTAAACAGGCCCATTAAAACACGTAATTGCGTTTTTGTTGCAGCATGGCTCATAGTTATGTGTAAACGCCTGCAGACATACAAGGCTATCACACACGCACCCACCCAGGAACAGACACATTTGCGCACATCACATCACACAGTCCCCTCTGCTGTCTTCAATATTAGGGACTGCGGTTCAAGTTTTACCCCAAACGAGGACTATGACATGTTTCTTTGTTTCTCCATCTCCACCCAACCCCTCACCCCCTTCCTTATGATCTCTGACGTGAAGAAACTCCACAATCGCTCACTTTTCTCCCTCTCTTCCAAAACAGCACAATTGTTATTTGTTTCTGTCATATTTCTTTGTCGTTGTTGTTGCCGTGCCCCAGAGACTGGGACAATGGCTCATTCAGAGGAGGCCCTTTGAGTGTATCTTCTTCCAGACATAGACGATGTGGTCAAGACAAAAGAAGGGTTCCTGTGTTGCTGCAGTGGAGATTGAACACATCTGGATGACCCCTCTCAGAAGCTTTTTAGTTCTGCAGAAAAACCTTTCTGAGCACCTGTTTTTTCTGAAATAACTTTCACACACACACTTTGGTGATTAAATACTTTACACAACAGCCCCTTGACTGGAACTGTTGAGGTAACAAGTGTTAATCATCTACTTTCCCCATGTAGCCTGAGTCAGTTGGCAGAGCTCCAGTAACTAACCTGTCTCTCCTACCTTTGGGCAAACATTTCCTTTATTTTGTACCAGACTAGGTTCCTGTCAACATTGTTTTCCACACAGACTTGTGTAGTAGATGACATCTTCATTTGGAATCCATCAGTGGGCCGGGCTGATTACAGAGCGGTGTTTGTCTATTGTATTGTTCCCCTGGTTGCCAACACGTCTGGCTTTTCAGTAGGCATTGTTACTGGATGTGACTCAACACTGAACTGAACACTCCACACAGTGTTGTTTTAAAAGAAAAAAGCTGTATCATGTGCAAGTGTGGTGTTTTACAGTGCCTGTTGTGGTTAGTGGTTTTGTATTCGTGTTTTGTGTCATAGCTAGTTCACGTTCAGGTGAGCTGCCAGACGTACATCTCACTTTTACAGTAGCAGTCAGAGGTGATTAACCTGAAAGTCTATTTAATGTACCCTGCTGTTGATATTTTCATATTACATGTAGATCAAAGGATTTTCCTTTTTTTATTTACATTAACTAGTTTTGAATCTTTATTTCATCCATATTCACTTATTTCTGTGTCTGAATATCATGTACTGTTGTTGTTTTCCCTCAGGAATTCCTAATATGTTCCTTATTTTGATATGCAGATCTTATCCCCACTCTACAGTCCTGCAGAGCCCATGCCTGTGAGCTCCCACCCTCCTCTGCTCTAAATACACTGGGCTTTGTGGTTTTGGGTTTGGTCCAGAGTGCAACTCTGTGGTCAGCCGCTGCTTAGACGGGCTGAATGAAACAGGAGCTCAGATTCCCTCTCGTCAGGTTAGGTAGCACCTACCTAACATGTTATCACATTTACACAGGCTGGCAGACAGACACACATCAGTAGACTATGGCTCACACTCAGCTAGGGGAAACTCTTAGTAAAAATACACACAGGAAGAATGTGGTCAGTCTCCATCAGTGCCAAAATGGGACCAACTTGGGCCGAAGCTCTGCGGCATCTTCCCCCAGAATAAGGGGTTAGGGCTGGGCTAGAGCTCCACAGAGCCTTGGGGGTCCAGGGAGACGGCTCCAGTGGCCTAATGCAATATTCAAATAGAGCCTGTGTGTGATGCTGCAGCATGCCCTGCTGCTGTAAAGCTGTCCTGTCTCATCACTGTCCACGCTGAGTCACACTCCCCACGCAGCCTCCACAGCCTCTTGACATTCTCTGTACCGCCCCAGGGCAGTGGGGGCGAACACACATGCAGGAGCATGGGCAATCACACATGCATGTGCTTTTAAACCAACATAAGTAAGCAAGCACGCACTTCACAAACCTACACACATGCACGCACATGAATACATATCGTTCAAGCTGAACATTTTAATTATAATTACCTGAATAAGTATCCTATTTTTCTGACCCACTTAGTTGTACAGTTACGAATTTGTATTCTTTGCGTGTGATCACAATAAGAGCAAACTGACAGCGCACAATTAAAAATGTAAAGAACCCAATTCTGTCAGTTCACAATTCCATTTCCCTTGATCTACAACACCCTACATAAAGGATGTTTCTGGTGGGAAGTAAGTAATTGCATTAACTCAAATATAGTAATTCCTGTATGGAGATTTGGCCTTGGCCTTGGCCTTGGAGAAACATACAGTACATACTACATGTCATAAATATACTGAACAAAAGATCCCACTTATGCAGCTATTCCTGGAGCTTTCCACTGTGTCCTTCTTCAGCAAATGATAGGAGTCATCGCTTGACCAGAATGACAGGAGCAGAGATAGGATTTCTCCTCTTCATACTTTCAACCTCATGTTGTCACATGACCAAGGTCCTTTACGAAGATCATGTCCTGACACCTGTGCAGGTTCGATGACGTCACTTCTGTGCCACTGCCGAAGTCATAGGTCAGTGAAAAGCTGTGTAAAAAACCCCGGATGACAACAACAACACAACTCCAAGCCGCTCCGAACTCACAGGGGAATAGTGCTGGTGATTCATAACAACATATTGGTAAAATGAATGTGTTTTGCGGCAGATAATGTCTTATTTAGACGCTGCATCGTTGGCCCAACAACTCCCATTATACGGATATATGTAGATCATGAGTGGATCTAAATATCTTCCAAAGGACTCCAAGTTACACCAAAGTTGTTCGGGTGAGTAAACGAACGTATTTTATGATAGAAATAAGGTCCAGGTTGCAAAAAATGGAACTTCTCCTTTAACATACAGCACAGTTGTCTGAAATGTTGAGCTGAGCATCTACTCTATTGCATCAAATGTAATAAGGTTGCACATTGTTGCAGCTCTTCTGAGCCCTCTTCCCTGCAACAGTCTCATCTGAGATAAGTGAATAATGCGCATTAATGCTCTGTGGCTACTCCCACAGAATAACTCCTCAGGAAGTATATTTCAGATATACAGTATGGGGACAGAGTTACAGAGAAAGCCAGGAAGGATGTGGCCTGTCCTGTGCTGCGCTGCCTCGCTCTTCCTGTCTCTGTGCATGTGCTATATATGTTCACAGGCAGGGTAACACACTATTTTGCATTCTCTCTCCTTCATAAAACAAGTCATCACGTTGTAGCAGTGAGTATATAAAGCGGTTTTAGGTATGGCCCAATAGGTCCCATAGCTCCCTTTGACACATGCTGTCTCACAGAAATAGTGCCCTGCATATTTTATGAGGACCTATAGGCCTATTTTTGTTGTTCCTGTGCTGAAAACGGGGTGAAGACAGAGTTCTGTGGTTCTCTCTTTGCAGTGGGCTGCTCCTTTTATAGCCTGGATGGTCGCTGTGCTCCTCTCATGTGGTTTCTCCACGGGGCTCAGTGGCAGTGAACTCTGGGATTGACTCGTCACCCCGAGCTGACACAGTGGCAGTGGTTATGTGACACAAAGCTGAGAAACGTTGGACTGATTAAAGAGGGTGACAGAGAACGGTGACAGATTTAGCAAAGCAAAAATAAATGACGGTTTATCTAACACTAACAGTGTTGACACAGTCCGGGTGAAGGAACTACACACCTTCAGACAGGAAAATTCTCAACACTATGGAAATTCTAGGTTCCCTTCTCACACAGAAGTCATCTCATGTTGGGCAAGATAAAACACCATATATGTTTCTTAATTATGTAGAATTCATTCATTTTTTCATATAATTTTATTCTTGATCTAACTCATAAAGTGTCACAGACTTCAGTGCTTCAAGGTTCATTAATACTAATTACAACCTTATAACTCAAAATTACAAAATAATATGAACAAAATTACTTCAATCTAACTTGAAGCTTTCATTTTATCTTATTCATTACAATAAATAATAGAGTCCATCAGTGTTGACACAATAACATAATATAACAATAACATAATATATAATATATATAATATATTATATTATATTGTATTTTTATTGTATTCACTTTATTGTATTCAAATACACCAGACTGCTATGACGACCTAATTTCCCTTCGGGGATGAATAAAGTAATCTATCTATCTATCTATCTATCTATCTATCTATCTATCTATCTAAACAA
>OMNW01012056.1:14492-32211 GCA_900303245.1 Selene dorsalis | reverse complement strand
ATCAGTCCTCCTGGTTGTCATGCAAATGGTTCAAATTACTAACAGCTTCCAACTGATTTATGTTAATGCAGACAGTCACAGTATTAAGTAATAAAAAAGTGAGGTGTGTGAAAAGTTGAAATCATCATTACCTTTCCCCTCTGTACACCTGGCCTGTCGCAGCAGGAGGAGGTGGAAAGTTACCAAAAATTGCTGAATGTAGCTCCAGTTCTGACATGAGGAAGATGTTGTGTCTCCAGGTACCGTTTAATAATCTGACCAGAGCTCAGTTTGAGCACATTGATCACTTCAGGCAAAGCTTAGTCCAATATTTGCACTGCATGAAAAAATGTAGCTCCTCTCTCTTCAGTGAGACCTCTACTGGAATGCATTGGGGGTCTCAACATTAAATCAAAGGATTGGTCACTTTCATTGCAAAACACCTGAGTAGTGTTTAAATCTATAGCTTAAATTAACTTTTCTGGATTGTAGTATTTCATTACGTCATAAGTACATGGAGCAACACCCGAGCCCAACCAGCTGAAGGGATTTGTCTGTCCCATTGATGGCTGTAAGTAGTTAGTTGCACCACTGACTGTAACAGTAACATGGTATTCATCTTGCACAGCATCTCAACCTTACGGGTCAGTATAATAACACCAAAATGATATCATCACACTTAATTTATTCACCACTCTCAGTCTCAACAGGTCTCTTTCAATATAATAAACCAGAGAAGTGTGTTTGAGCGAGTCACACGGATGAGCAGAGCACCGCTGAGGTCTGTCAACCCTCTCAACAGCAGCTGCAGCTATAATGTGTGGTGTTCCATAGGATGAGAACAAGGGCTCATTTCCTGTTAAGTGTCAAGTCTTTTATTGTACTTGGTGATATTGAACCCTGCCTTCTCTTTGCCTTGAGCAAGCCCTAAAATAAAATGAGCCCAACAATCCGCTTGTTTTTTCCTTCTTTTTTTTTTTCTAAATTGATTTACATTCTCCTGCTAGTTTGTCTGACATAACATACCCAACTGTTCTGGAGGATTTATGAGGCGCTCAGCAACTAATGACTAATATCCAGAAAGGTTATGCAGCAACACCTGCTCTCTCTCCCACTTTCAAACAGACACACAGCACAAAATATGAATATGTAAGACAGTGGTGGGGCTGTAATTGGCTTTTCTTATAGCGCTCAGCTCTAATTGGACTTTCTAGCTACACCATGTCTCTGCTGGCACTAATTGCTTGCTTTTTCCCACAGAGAGAAAGCGGAGGTCATAGCGAACGCATGTCAGTCGAGCACAGCAGAATTAGAGATGTATGAAGTGATGTTGGATTAGAATGGTAAGGCTAATAAAAATAAGGCAGAGGTGAGAGAGAGAGCATGAGAGTGAAGGGAAGAAAGACATTAAAAGATATGTAAAGACCCACAAACACAAACATATCCATATATCTATATGTATATATATCACTGATCTATGAGCGTAGGAGGTTTGAATAGACTGAAACCTTTTCTGTTGTGTAACTAGTAGAATCTCCTTTAAATGACCATTCACCCTGACCCCAGCCTCTGTACACCACAAGGAAGAAAGCTTCACTTTCAAATGTACAGATTCTGATTTCATGCTCCCAGGCTGGCTTTCTAGGTAGAGTCTCATGTTCAAAAACTTCAAAGTTCATCTCAAAGTTAAAAGCTGGAGTGTGTGAGGGGGCATCCAACCCCTTTCATGCTGTATCTTCCTAGAGAGTCCGAGTCAATTTCAAGGTTCTGGTCTTTATTGATAGTAAGATGAAGGCATTACTTCCCAGTTTGAAGATAATGTTACTGGGCTCAAGTTTTCATGAAAGCAGGGGTTTCGTTGGTTACTGAGTCACACTTGTTAAAATTGAAAGGGGATAGCTGGTGGTGGGTCGGCCCCCACACACACACACACACACACACACACACACACATGCACACAGCCACTAATATCATCATGCTCATTAAAGATACCCAGCCTTTCAGGAATGCAGAGCATCCAGCAGCCCGTCAGCTCTCTGTCAGTATCTCTATGTTTGCTCATTGAGCACAGTGTTTTAACAGTGGCCTCATGGTCAGCTCCTCTGAACCTCCACTATCCCACATTCTCTGAGCTCAACTCTTAAGACTAAAGTGACTGAAGCTGTTTGGTGTATTTTTTCCCTGCCTCAGGGTGGAGCTGGCTAATGCAGCTAAGCTAGGGTGTTGCAGGAGTGATAGTCAGCCATCTGAGGGCTCAAGATGTCTCACCCCGATTAATGCTGCCGGTGTCTCTCCTCGCTCGGAGGCAACACTCATGCTCGCCTCCAGCCTCTCATGTCAACTCTGTCCAAAACATCCTTTAAGCCACCCCTCAGCACACCTAGATTAAAGACATATGCAATATTTGACAGCCTGGGGTCGAGGTAGGTCAAGCTAGCTCCCCATGAAAAGCCCTTTAAAGGTCTATCCAGAAAAGGCTGTTAGGGGAAATGCTACATTATCTCACATTCTGGGGCTGTGATCATTTTGGCCCACAACTGTCCACTTTGCATTTACATTACACATTGCACTTTACATTACATAACAATGCTGTGTTAGTCATACATTACATTATTGGATATTTCTGGCTATATCTTTGTTGTATATTTTCATTGAGGATATTAACGTAGTTCTGAAACAACTGGTTCATTATTTGACAATGGTCAGATATTTGTAGAATGGTAAATTCTATTACATTGGATACTAATTATGATTATGTCTGACATTTACATCTTATTGACTTCAGCTGTCATCATGATGTCACACCTCATACTATTAATCTAGTAAACAACCATATTCAAAGTGACCAGAATGAACCTAAATGCCAGTTATTGCTGAATTTGACAAGTTTTTTTTTTTTTGGCATCTTCCAGCCACAGCAACAAACTGTTAGAATTATTTCATCCCTTAAAGGCAAGTCTTACCCTAAACTGAGTGGAGTTTGAATTACAAACAATCTGAATCTCTGTAACGTCAGGATCTGTTACTAACTGAAACTGAGCTCCACAGGAATCTGTCTTGAAGCAGACTGAGGACAGAGCTTTGGAGAGGAGTTACAGGTTCGAAACAGTGCCGGCTGTCAGCATCACCAGCGCCGGCCGCCTGGAGAGGTGTGGTGGGGAAATGTTCCCAAGCTCCTGGCACTGATTCCCCTTCAAGCAGCGCTCTACCTGCTGACACGTCATGCCCCATATATGAGGATGTCCGTCATGCTTCTGTGTGGACTGTGGTGATTTATGACTGAAGACCACAAAAGCATTCATTTAGAGAGTCGGTCTTGTCAGGCAACACAGCAGGAAGTGTTTAATGCAAGGTGTGGAGTCAAGTACAGAAAGAGCAAATCTGTCTCATCTCATCTGTAGATCAAATGTGAGAAAATGCCCCTGAAAGCTGGCAGCGCTGACGGCCAAGATTTTTGAGCAAATGGCTTCTCTGGCTGCCACTGTGACTCTGGCCACACTAACCCCCAGATCCTGTTCACAGGTTAGTGTCAAGATACTCCTGGCAGATCCATTAGTCCCAGCTGATGGAGCAGAGAAACAAAAGCTATTTTCTACTTCTATATCCTCCTCTGTCACTGTGGCCACAGAGCAGAAGACCTGTCACAGTCAGTCACACTGTTACAGACGGCTACAGTTTACACTGAAACTGTAGTAAACTCCAAAATCTTCATAACAAATTCACATGGAAGTGTCTTCATAAAATATTTTATATTTTATTTTATCTCAGATCAGCAACCTTGTCTTTTTCTACACACAAATCCCATCACTCACTCGTCATTAAAATGTTAATAGTGTTCATCTTTGACAGATTATAGAATGTGTGTCTGACATTTCATACGATTCTATGAATGTGACTATGATTCAGTTGCTTTCGACTATTGTATCAACTGTCTTAATAGCCTCCCTGAATCTATGTTAACACACCACAGGAGCAATTTAAAGGTTTTTCTTTCTCTCTCTGTATCGTCTGATGGGTTGTTTTCTTTTTCAGCACGGCACAACTGTGATTTCATTCATTAGAAGAAAGAGTGTATCCATGGTCTTTATGGGTTTGTATGGCTTTATGGGTTTTTTTATATTACATTAAGGTTTGTTTTGTAACGTTAATGTTGCTTGGCTAACGACTGTTTTAACGTCTGTGTATAGTTAGTCTTCCAGACTCAATCAGCTTTAAGAGCGGTTCATTCATCCAGTTGAACATGCAGGAGTTTCTGAGGACTCAGGTTGTGAGCTTTGCTGATACAGAGGAGATACCTGCATGATGAGAGAAAACAAGTTCACAGCTTCTTTACAGCAGAAATAAATCAGAGAGAAACTCTGTCAAACAGCCAAAAATGACATCTGTCACATGATGAGTTCAGAGAGACTGAAGTCTGATGTCAATGTTAATGTCAGAGAAATTAATTATGTGAGAGAAATTAAGATTGGAGGAGGAGTCAGCTACAGTGAGCTGTCTACAGGATACACTCACAAGTGAGACAGTAGTTATTCCAACGGCTCACACTAATGATGTTGCACCAAGAGTGGTAATGTGTGAAAATGTGTAGACTGCTCATTCATTCTAATGGAGACAGTTCATTAGTGCAACCAGTCACACACCGACAAATAACACAAGAGTTTCTGGTGAATAAGACCTCCTGACCCCTGAATTACCTGTCTCACTGCAGTCCTATGTAAATAAAGATGATAAAAAATAAATTAAAATTACTAAAACAAATAATTAAAAATTACTGAAACGCTTCCTAATAATTGTGTGAAGTGATGTGGTTTTAAAGAGTGATAGCAGTTATAAGACACATCCAGAATCCAGTGTGTGTTTGTGTGTGTGAGAGGATTTCAATTATTTTGCCCATTGTTCTATCGTCTTATGTGTTTTCTTGTTCAGTACACTGCATGGGACAAACAAAAGCAAAGTAAGTATGCCTTTTAAAACACACAACTCAGCCCTCTACTATAAAATATCCTGCTTCATGTGTCCAGCTGAGTCTTCCCAGGGAGATCTCAGGGTCTTCATCTAGACTATCTAACACACAGGTCTGTGGTTTCTCAACTACACTGACCTTTCCTCTCTCAGTCTCTTTCACATCTCTGCCTCCCTTTAGTCCGACACACCATATAATTTTAACTGGTGACATATGCAGATTTATTTTCTCCAGCTGGGACATTCCTCTCTCCAGACGCTCTATGGTTCCCATGTCTGAAGAGAAACCAGAGGCAGAAAACCAGGACAGTGGCCCAGACAAGGCCTCTGCTCCTCTCTCGGGGACGATTCCAGTCCATCCAACCCCAACTCCCTCTGTGCTCCATAAATGTCACTTTACTTGATGGCAGCTCCTACGCTGTGAGGCAGTTGTACAGTGATAGGTTGATCTCATCTGGGTGAATTTTGTTGACACAGATCCGTGAAACAACTGAGTCCAGATTAACAAGAACAACAACTATTCACAGGGGCAAAATAACAACATCTGACTTCAGAGCTGTAGCCATAATTAAATCAGGTCAGAAATGTTCTGAGCTGAAATGATTAGCAGAGCATTAATGCCACTATGTTTAATATGTGGAGGAAAAAAAGCATGTATGCTCTCCAGGAGATTTGAACCGAAACTTGTTACAGGGAATAAAAATGTAATTAAAAGTGGAATCGTCAGTGAGTCTGATTTGGAAACTTCAAAGAGAAGAAGCATGCGCAGACCAGGAGGCTGCAGAAAAGCCTTGAAAGCAGGAAGGGGGCTGTGGGATATTATACGAGCTCTCAGATGTGTTTGTCTTGGCGTAGCCCCACAGTGATGTCATCATGATCCTCATCATCATGGCTGTTGCTCCACTTCTTTGGCCCAGCAAATGACGACAGCACACAAACTCATTCACACACACACACACACACACATCCAGCTCTTGGGCAAGGGTTTCTCAGAGATCAGAAGATGCCCTTATTTCTCGAAGTGCTTCAAATATTAAATGTTAACGTTCAGATTGGGTCTGGTGAGCAGATGCTGTCCCAGCGGATCGAGAGAATCAGGATCATCAGAAAATAAGTGTAGTAAGAGTGCAGCTGAGGCACATTATGAACATTCATTAAACAAAGCGTTCAACGCTCACTCCAGTCTCTGGCAAATTAAACAGTACATGGGAAAAAGAAAAAGTCAGGAGCTCCCAGGAACACTTGAGATTTCACAAACTCACAAACAAATCTGAGACGTGTTGGAACGTCTGACAAAGACATCGACTTTCAGCAACTTTCAGAAATGGCCATGAACAAAATTAAAAAAAGAAAAAGTCATCTCCTATGCAACTTTTTTTGCTCAGTCAGAACTTAATTCAAAACTTATCTAATTTTAGTCAAAAGTCAGCAAATGGGAAAGGCACCGAACGTCCTGTGAATGGTTCAGCGCTAAAACAGACTCGTTATCGCTCCGCGTTGTGCAAGCCCAGACGTCGCAGGCAGAATAGATTCACACGTTTAATCAGCGTGTAGATAAGAGCAGGGAGAGTGACAGGGATGCTGCGTGTTTGAGCCCAGCTCTCTGATGAGTTGTGCAAGCTGCTGCCTGGAAGTCGCTGTTAGCATGGAAAATAAGATTCAGCTCTGGATTGCTAAACTGAATTTCCTCAGTGGGGGCAGGCAATGTAAAAAAGTGAAGTGCTGCATCTCTTGGTGGTGCACATTTAGGACTATTGTCTTTGTGGTTCACCGGACACGCTACAAAACACTTGAACCTCAGAGAGGTTCAAAACTGAATTTAACCAGTGGAACACCTCAGTTCTCACCTTCAGAAAGCTGAAAAATTTCTTTTGAATTTACTTGACATTCTTGCCGCGAAAGGCAAGAGACTGGCCCCCGGCCATAACTCTGCCTTTCCTCCACACTCAGACACACTCGGAGGTGGTGCCAAGCCCCAGTGATCGTGAGATTGGGAGTAGAAGGGGAGAGAGCGAGGGAGAGGGAAAGCAGCGGGAGGGAGGCTGGAGTAGGGGGACTCTCTCGGACAAAGGGGGTTAGAAAGGGAGGGAGTAAAGTCAAGAAACAGGAGGGAGAGGGGAAACAGAGAGGTGCTGAGTGAGCATGACTGTGTGTGTGTTTATGCTACTAATGTGAACCCAAGAAACAGATACAAACAGGAAGAATCAAACTAACAAACAAATGTCAAGCAGTTCTATGAATGCATGAAGAAGCCACATTTTTATGAGACTTTTCAACACAACATATGTAAACAGTAATGTTCTGTTCTGGATTTAGGTGTGTGATCGGCTGTCAGGTCTGAGCACAAACAAAGAAAGAACCCACTTACCACTTTCACTCTTCTCAATCACGTCCACCGTCTCGCCGGCCTTGAGGCTGATCTCTGAGTTCTCCTGCCTCTCGTAGTTGGCCACAGCGACGTACTTCTCCAGCACCATGGGCTCCGAGCTGTCAGTCCCTGAGGGGAAGAAACAGGCTGTCAACCACCTGCCTGCCGTGGCACCCCGCGAACGCCCCCTGCAACCAGTGACCCCGCTGCTGCTGCTGCTGCTGCTGCTGCTGCTGTCCACCCGGAGCGTCGCCATCCGCCAACCCCAGCTCCCTGCCACCACCGTTCCTCCTCCTTGACCAATCAGAACACAAGCTCACGACTTGGCTGCATAGTCCTAAATGTCTGGCCATACAGCTGAGTCGACCCCCGGCCCACAGCGAAGGACTGAGGAACATCGGAAGGAATCAAAACAAAAGGAGGCAGCCCGTGGAAATCGCGTGTTGCAGCTGCATCGTGCATCTAAAGAGGATCCATGACCTGGAACAAACTCTTTGAGATCCACAGGAAAAGTTGGAGAGGGGAAAAAGAAAAAAAAGAGAAGTATGGGGAGCTGCTAACGACTGAACAGGAAGAGAATGAGTGGAAGAATGGTGAAGTTTCCCTGTGGAAAATCAACAGTGCGGTTGAGAGGAAAGGCCTCCCCTCCATTGCCGCTGGGAGCCAGCCGTTGGACAGAGAGTCGGGAGGGGGGGTGGATACACCAATCATGGTAGTCGGCACTGCTGGCCTTAAATAGAAACATATGAGTGGACTAGGGAGAGACAGAGGGAAACAGGGAAGGAGGCTGGGTCCATGTTTATGTGAAACAAAAGAAGAAAGCATTTCAGTTGGGGTTAGGCCACTCTGTTTTCTCTCTCTCCTGCTCTCTGATGTTTAACCTTTTCACCGCCAGCTGTGATTTCACCCTCTGAGCTCACGTGACCCGCATCTGATCTGAGCTGCACACACGCACTTGTTTGCTTGTTTTGCATGGAGAAATCACCCATGTAGTTTCAGAGGGACATTTCAAGCAGATCGTGCTTCAGATCCTGTCGTGCTCTGTTGTTTGACTCTCTCAGTGTGTCTGTCAGCGATGTGATCAGGAACAGAAGAAAAATGTACTAAGAATAGAAACATGGGTGTAATCAGGCCAAAAAACACAGTAAAAAATCTACTTATAATAAACCGCATGTTAATATCAATCCTACAGTTTGTTAAAGCTTAAATAATTCCAAATATGATGATCTTAAGAAGTGTGTGTTGCTTTTTAAAGAAACAGGAAATGTGCTTCTTTTTGAAAGTTAGAACAACAGCCAGTCTACTGTGGTCAAACTGAGGTTGCTAGGTGTGGTACCATCCAGCCTGGCAACATGCACTACAGCCAGAAACATTAGACAGGAGGTCTCACATGAACAATAATCCAGAAGCACAACTTTTGACTTTGGTAGGAATCTGTCCTGACAGATCAAAGGACAAGTAGCATGAAAGATTTGTTTGAGTCAAGATGTGAAACCTGGTCTCCAGTGTCCAAGAAGAATGTGTTTACACATCCATTCATCAACTTTAACAACTTTTTCAGCTCTAAACACTAGTAATGAACACAGAGTGAATAATATAATTCACCTGGGAGGTTGGGCTAGAACTCTACTTTTTATGTCTTTATTAGTTAGAAACAGTGGCTAGTTAGAATGACTAGCCAGGAATTGAAGAGAGACCCACAGCTTAGGGAATGTGAGAGCATGCGTTATGTGCCCTAAACATTTACCAAGAATATTCATTCATTCATCTTCTATACCATTTATCCTCACTAGGGTGAGCTGGAGCCGACTCAGCTGACTTAGGGTGAGAGGCGGGGTACACCCTGGACAGCCCACCGGTCTATCACAGGGCTTTACCAAGAATATCAACTTTTAAAATGGAAGTCCATATAATAATAGAGTATTAAGTTTCTATACGCTTAAATATTTACACTTACATGATATATGAATATCTGTAAATATGTTGCCACTGATGTCAAATCTAATACATATTTAAAAACCAATACATGTTATCATCACACTGATTTTGGCTGAAGCCAAAAAGAGGTACGTCTGCTGCAGTAAATATAATGACAGTCAACTGAGCAAAATGAGACAAGTAGCAAAAGGAGGAAGTCTAATAACTCAGGTGACCTGCAGTGTGTTTTCTTAGCAGAAAGCCTCCTGTACATTTTCTTTGATCGGATCTGAATGTTTAGATGAGGGGGTGGGGCATAAGAGAGCTGATGAAAACATGCAGAGGATGGAGGAGACAGTCAGAGATGCTCCTGAGTAATATTTAGATGACATTACCACGGAGGCTAACTGGTGATCACATTTTAGTACAGAGATGTGGAGAAAAGGAGACTTACAGGGGGAACAGGCGGAAGCAGTGACGCAGCCCATAAATCATTAAGCTCTGTCTAATTACTGTGGCTCAGAATAAAAGTAAATACCATACTCCGTCAGAAGATCCCTCAGTGTCTCTGGGTGTGACTGCGTCTAATGTAACCCATTCTCTGCAGTTATTTTGCATTTTACTGTAGCAGTTAAGTTGTAGATATCCCGTACATCACATCTTCCTGTCTTAGAACCAACCAAACCTTTAAGATCAAGTCTATTGTGTAAGCTGCTCAAAAGACTCAAACAAAAGTTAAGGATCTATCTGCAGCTTGGTGCTTTATCTTCACTGGGGCTGTGTAAAACATTAATGAGAATGAAACAGGTTGCAGCACACTCATGCATTTACACTGGCCAGAATTTTTTTTTTAAAGTAAACAAAAGCATTTGCACAGTGCTTAAAACATAATCAAGCAAAAGGGACCAACACAGTATTAGGCACAATGTTATGCTTGATTGATGCATGTCATAACTCAAATAAATGAGCAGGGAGCACCTAAGAAAGCTTGTAACCTTACTTCCCAGGTATTCATTCCTCTCTTTTCTTGGCATTCTCCCAGGAGGAGGAATAAAGAAAAAGGAGCACACTGCTGAGAATGTAAGCAGCCTATATGCAGGGAGCAATCACAGTCAACTGTGTCAGCTGGAGGGAAACCACATATCTGTGTTGGTCCCCAGAAATGCCTCAATTCCAGTAAATGTGGGATGGGATTCATGTCAGTGTGCGTAATCATATCTGCGGGAAAGGAGCGGAATGTTTATTTGCCATCAAGATCAACCTAATTCTGCCTCATCGTTGCTACACACCCAAAAGATGAATGAGGTCACAGGTATCAGACTTGACACCTCATTCCAGTCTGAGGCACTTGCCACATGTCAAACTGAAAGCTCACGTTCTTGCTCTCTGGCACCGTGCCCGGCTGCTGTGTCGGCCAAACCAGCTCTGCAGAGATGGATGGACAGACTGCAGAGAGAGGAAGGCTGAATCGGAGCAGATGGGTGGAAGGAGAGGACGATGACAGCGCATGCAAAGCAGATGTCGAGGGGGGGAAGCTGAAGTGTGAAAATAAACAAACAGAAAAAAAAACTAACGCGATGCAGCTGGCACGACGCTCTCGCAAGCACACACATAGCTAGTCCATGCATATTGAACATGTTGACAAAGACACACAAGGCTACCTGAGGCCTCTTTCCTCGGGCTGTCTGTAAAGCCGTACATCCATACTGCAGAAGAAGAGAAGGAAGAGGAGAAGCAGACAGATTATTCAGTTTGACAGCATGCAGAAGCAAAAGTATGGTAGAGCAAAACCTTTAGACATTCAGACTCTCAGCCTAAAGGTGTGGCCTTTACTCCTCTGTTAACGCTACTCAAACTCATGGCCTGTGTTTTAAGATCACTGTTTTGTCATTGCTGAAGCGCACCTTAGTGTAAGAACATATTTTGGTCTCACATCCCTGCCTCAGACTGCAACTTCCATCTGTTCATATATTTCTCCATTTCCTGCATCCCTCTATCTCAACTTCACAGAAAGTCTGACACTTTGCTAACTGTACTTCTAAAGACTTTGCTGACTGCCCACCCCCCTATTGTGACCAAAAAAAAAAAAAAAAACATTCGAGCCCCCAACTGGGAAATTAGACCCCATGCATAAGACCAGTGGAGCTGGTTGGGTTGCAAGTGAACGCAGAAGCTGCCTTGCTACATTTCAAAGAAGCCACAATTTGAGGCTTGATTTGCGATCTGTCAGATCAGAATAAGATTTTAGTGTGTGGCTGTCATCTTTTCCTGGAAGTGAGCCAGCGCTCAGCCTACAGCACTGCTGCAGAAACAGGCCTCAATATGAGCAGGAGCTGTAAATGAGCTGGGCAGGGCAGGCTACTGAGACTAAGCAGTAATGTCCTCTAACAAGGCTACACTGGAGCTGGAAAAACAAGAAATCTACCTGATTATTTTGACTTGTACTTGACTATGACTATTTGACCTTTTTTTCAATCAGTTTTAGCATCAGCTTTGTTTCATATGAAATCAGTGAAAATGTCTCAGCATTTTAACCTCACTGGCTAAATATCATGAGCTGTCCATTAGCGGCTGAAGAGGCAAACACAATTAACTATATCATCTCACAAAATGTATTCATAAATACTACTGACATTAGGAGCAAACTGGAGCTGCATAACATAGAATTACACTTAAAGTAATTGCATGAGAAAAAAAATGGTGTTGGACAGAAATGACCTGTTAGCTTTTTGCTAAAGGTTTGCAGGTCCACAGCCGTGCTGATGGTTCTGTGAGGCTGTGGTAAGACATATAGGTGCTGTAAACTAAATGCTAAGTCAGCATGCTGACACGCCAATAATGACAATACTAACATGCTGATGTTGATTCACCATCTTAGTTTGTCTTGGGAATGCTAACATTAGCTAATTAGCTGAGAGTACTGGTACTAAACCAAGGTCAAACTCTGACCTGCTGGTGGCACTAGAGGAAAAGTCTCTCTCTGTGCTCTGTGAATGTCTGAGTAAGTGTGTGTTGTGATGATATTACAGTGGAATAGTAAAAACCTTTGGTGCTAAAGGGAAAGTCTGAGGATCATGGATGTCTGAACAACAGGTTGAGTGTATTTTGTTATGCACTGCTGCCATGTAGAGTGATGCCACTGGCTAACAGGGTTGTTACATCCCCAAAATAGGTCTCAAAAAATCAATACCCTGCTCTGTTTTCACATTAACTGAGTATTTTAGTTGATCATTTCCATTACTTTTGTTTGAATTGTAGCTGTTTAGAACGGTCAAAAACATCTACAGCCACTACTACAGCCCAGTTTAACACACAAGTGTGATGTATTTGTTGAGTCAAAGATAATGTCAACAACTCACTGGCAAATTCTCTATGCGTATACCATAGTCCATTATTAATGTACCTGTATAAATGTGTTATCAAGCAGAATTGTTGAAGTGAGTGTGTCATGTTTTGGAAAAGGTTCTTATCATCCTACGTTTTGTTTGCACTCAGAGTGAAGGTTTCTCCATACTCCTTATTTCAGCCGTCTAGTGTACATGAAAACATTCAAATTCCATTTTTTTTGAGGAGCCCAGGTTTTTGTACTTCATGTTCTGTACTGGATCCTGATGAATGCTGCTCCTGTTGAGAGGCCAACAGCTCCTATCCGTTGACTCACATGAGATAATAAAAGCCAAATCCCCCCCTCCCTATTCATCAGAGCCTCAGGAGCTTTGCTGGATTGATGTTGGCCCCAGAGGGAGCGATACTGGCTGGTTCTAGGTCAGCCTGGGTCAAATCCCACTCTCTAACACCCTACTGTGATTATTACCCGCCCCTTTGCTCTCAGTTTAGTGCTCAACATCTGATTGATATTAGCTCTCCTCCCCACTATTCTCTACGTTAACTCACCGCCCCCCCCCCTCTACACAAACACGAGCATACAGATGCTTAATTCCTTTCAGGTTTGGGTGATGACGCAGCAGTGTTTTCTCAGGCCCTCCACTGCTGTGGGTAATCTTCCTTGAATTCTGACCCCAAATGTCTACATTACCCTGCAATTAAGAGCCCAGAGACCAAGAAGAATGCCATCTATGATGTCCTGGTTTCTAGGGTTGGAATGGAGTGGCTTATTAGCCATCTATTTCAGTTATACTATTTACTTAGTAAAACAAACCACTTTCCATCAACAAAGCTAAGACCTGTGGCCTAAGGACTGGAAGCAAAGTGTCTGTCGTGCCTGTGCAGTGTAATTCAATGTCTCTGAGTGCATTTTTGGAGCTTTGAAATAGTTGATGCTGATGTCTTATGACTCTGCCTGATTTTCTTTAAGTGCAACCAAAGCCCAACTCCCTTTCAGATGTTTCCCACCAATCTGCACTGCATCTCCATGTGGCCTGAAAGGTAAGTACTCAATCTTCTCTCTTGTAAGTGGCAACAACACACATCATGTCCAGTAAAATAAATCCATGATTTTACATCACATTATCTGAGGGTTCAGATAAATAAACATCTATGGGGTCTACAGCACCTCTTCGAGCTAAATGAACTAAACAATATCAAAGTTGAGTAGGAACAATATTTACATAGGGCCTACAATAAAATACATTTGCTGAAATATGTTTATTGTCAGCTGATACAAATCTATGAATTCCATATGAAGGTTATTTATGTTGTGTGTTTATGGTTAGCTGGTCAATATACTGTACTGTTTGTTTACCTGCCAAATGTCTGTATCATTTCTGCTTATTCCCAGTATCAAATCATAAATCCAGCATGAGTGCCACAGGGATGTTTACGATGTCCACAATCTCAGGTAAGTGTGTTAGCATGCTAATATCAATTACAAACTAGCATGACATACATTGATGGAAATAAAACTGCTTTCCATGTTTTTAAATGTTACTCAAAGTCTTGGAAGAACTGAAAATTTGACCTATTGATGGTGCAGCTCCTCAAATTTCATTGCAATTCAATGCTGTCAAAGTCCTTCATCCTCTCTACAGCATGAACATCTGTAGATAATCCATGTCAAGATAATTTAGCCTGGACCTTTATGCCCCAACTCACTGACTGACCAATGACATTAACATCCTTGAAGCTACATTTCTATAACGCAGCAAAAACTTTCAGCACCTGGCATTTACTCAGCTCAACAAGTTTCAAAATACCCAGATTAAGAAGGGAGTCTCATACAACCCCCCC
This sequence comes from Selene dorsalis, assembly GCA_900303245.1. Lineage (NCBI taxonomy): Eukaryota > Metazoa > Chordata > Actinopteri > Carangiformes > Carangidae > Selene > Selene dorsalis. The sequence continues at coordinate 17,798 of OMNW01012056.1, read as the reverse complement.
AAATCCACAGATCTGAGGGTGTGCAGGACTGTGACATCATCAGAGGCAGTGTATGTGAATGAGAGATGAAGAAAATGAAAAGCAAGGCTGAAAGAGAAGGATGTATGAAGACAGGGAATCATAAGGACAGTGTTAGAAAAAAGGCGCAGGTGTCTGACACACAAACACACACACACAAACACACACAGCAGTTTCAATGATAAACCCTCTTCACTGACACCAAGACAAAGGTGACAAATAACACATTACAGCTAACCAGTATTGATGCAGCACTTGTGAAAAAGCGCAGCAGTGCACACTGACACCAGCACTAACAATGTCAAAGCACAGGCCACAGCTAACTAGTATTGATGCAGTGGTTAGCGAGAAGAGAACAGAGACGCACATGTGACAGTTTATCTCTGAATGTATCACAAATGTTTCACAGTGACAAATGACATGTGAACAGCTCGGTGATAGGAGTAACTGCCCTCTGTGACACAATGCTGACAAAATGTAGCTGTCTGCAATGACAAACACATCCAAGTGCCTGCTGGGAGAGTGACACGGCATGGGTGGGGTCATGTCATTGGACACTCTGCCTCCTCCTCCTCCGCCTCACTCTGAATCACCTCACAGCAGCACTCTGGATGAACCACAGAGATACAACACTAGGGAATGAATCTCGCTGCTCGTATTGTAAGATTGTTATGTCTGATGGTGATAAAGCTGGAGCAGATCATTACCATTTTTCAGCTGAATTGAATATTCAGTTTTATGTGGTCAAATGTGATTCAATAAAATTCAGCTGACATTATAATTGCAGCAATTAAGTTCTCAGTGTGATGGTAGATGTGTAAACGCTGACATGGGCAAAAGTTTGATTCTGTTGGGTTCTTATGTGGAGGCAGGTGTAAGTGTCTATTGACATGTGTGTCTATTGACAGAAGAGCCCCTGGTGGTAAAATCCTAATTAGCACTGACAGCTTAACAGATCTGCAAACACACACACGCAGTGCCCCTTTCCACTAAAGTTGCACTTGTACAAACATTATAAAGACACGGCCCTCCCCTCTCCTTCACTGTGCCACGTAAACAAACTCGTGCTTGTCTGACAGTCTCAACCCCTGTGGCCTGTGCTGCCCAAACACCACCCTCTTTCCTTCCCTCTGAATCTGGCCCTCACACGGAGGAATATGACTTCCATCTGCACTTTGCAGAGCAGAGGAGTAGTACAGAGCCGTGAACCCTGAAACTCCCTGGACCTGACCCTGCTTTAAAAAAAAAAAAACATGTCTGACATCTTTGTCCCCTGCTAAGATGAAGTGAGATGAATCAGTGTTTTCTGTCAAGGGGCACCACCAGGACTGTATATACAGATGGAGGACAAGTCTCAACCTCCACCCTCTGAATACAAATGAAAGCAAAATATCACTGATACAGGTGCTGCCATCTTCCACTGGTGATGTTGCAGCAGTGATGTACCACCCACAGTCAATCACAGCTGTCAATCATGACATTACACTCAGTAGAAAAATGACCAGTTAAACCAACACTAGCTCGATCGGAGGTACCAACAATGGCAAAACCGTCATTGCAGAGAAAAATAAATCAAACATTTTGATATTATGGCTTCAATTATGCAGAGCTGCAGTTCCAGGGTTTTTCTGATCCATTGCACAATCACTCTGCGCTGCTTCAAGACAGCAATGCGACAACAATACATCTGATCACATCTCATTTCAAGGCTAAATTCACAATAACTCATTTTACACATCAGCACAGCTTTGCACCAAGTGTGAGATAGATCCAATTGTCTAAAAAACAAAAGTAAAAATCAAGCCGATACATGAATCAAAGAACAATATGAGACTGGGTATTTATTGGCAATGACATGTAACAACGATTGCCGTGGAAAGCCGTGAACCAGAAATGACGCTGGTCGCCCCACGACATCATGATATATTCATCCGTTATTTATTTGTCCATGGCTTTAGCATGGACTTCATATTACACAATAGTGAGTCAGGAATTAGTCTGTTTACATGTGAAGCTCAAAACTTCCTTTGTTTCTTCTTGAGAACGGAGCAGTGGAAGTGATGCTTTTCACATTTCCAGCTGCTGCAACAATTTGTTTGGAATCGAGAGTGAACCATTAAAATAAAGAAACCGCACTCTTAAAGAAACAGTGGAACGGCTTTGAAAGCGTGCTTAGTCACTTTGTCTTTAAGGGTTACAGAAGAAGATTTATAACAGCTTCATACTTGTTTATGATGCTGAAGATGGGGAGTGGAGGAAAACAGCGAGTCTGACGCAAACACCTCTAGAGCTCATGAATAGGTTGTGCCTCATTTCTATGTTGGACCTCTGGCTACAACTAAGGCTGTCTGATGCAGTTGGTGAACACAAGTTTTGTTTCATGTGTCTTTACACACACAAGGCACCAAACTTGACCTACGTGAATTCAAGACTTCAAAACAGATGGCACTGTCAATTCGGGGGACAAGTACTAGAGAGTTTAAACAACAGAGAGGAAAAACCAGGCTTAACTCTACACCAACAACTATGATTATATGATAGCAAATGTGCAGGAGCAACTATGAGTGGATTCTGTGTTTTCTGTGAGGAATGGGTAGTGAGAGAGTTGTAATGGTAACTAAAGGCTCTGAGGGGGGAGGTTTCAGCATCAGTGATTTCTACTGAAAGCAACAACACAAAGAAAACACCTTCACTTTTCATCCAGCATAGCTACAAGATGTGATGTTGTCTTGTGCAGCAGTTTTTACAGTGATGCAGAGGTCAGAGCTGAGATCACAGGGTCAGTGGAGTGGCATCTCACTCGGCAACAGGGAGTGGAAGCCACCTGCTCCAAAGTTGAGTAATGCACTACAATAAGTGCATGTGGAGAAAAGTTGGCTTACGTGAAACAGCAATCAGCCTCTGACATATCAAATCACTTAGAGGAATGTGACTGTAATTGAATTGGTCGTGAACTATCTGTGGGAATTCAATTAACTGATTCACTGCAGGGGAGGGGAGGGGGAGTCACCATCAATCTCACTGGTTGTCTTAACCTTTTGCCAGACCTTTCTGTATGAGGGACTGCAACAGTAGCCCCGCTTCCACCAAGGAAGGTCCTGGTAAAGGAAGACGGTGGGGGGGGACTTTACAGGAACGTCCTTTCACTCAGTCCTCTGGGCTGCTGTGTCTCCACTGCAGAGGAGGACCCGTAGAGGACCCGTAGAGGACCCGTAGAGGACCCGTAGAGGACACATTGGACTCTTGAGGCGACGTAATGTGCAAAGTTGAACTTAAATGGTTGGTTTG